>JAFLJL010010702.1:0-15370 GCA_018398815.1 Conus ventricosus
ATGGGGTGAAGGAGAGAGGTGGGGTGATGTGGTGTTGGCATACATATGAGGGCAACGTCTGATTGACGATGTGGTATTGACATACATATGAGGGCAACGTCTGATTGACTGATGTGGTATTGACATACATATAGGGCAACGTCTGGATTGACTGATGTGGTGTTGACATACATATGAGGGCAACGTCTGGATTGACTGATGTGGTGTTGACATACATATGAGGGCAACGTCTGGATTGACTGATGTGGTGTTGACATACATATGAGGACAACGTCTGGATTGACTGATGTGGTGTTGGCATATTCAAGGGGAAAATGGATGGATTGACTGATGTGGTTTTGGCATATTCATAGATACAATGGATGGATTGACTGATGTGTTGGCATATTCATAGATACAATGGATGGATTGACTGATGTGCTGGCATATTCATAGATACAATGGATGGATTGACTGATGTGGTGTTGGCATATTCATAGATACAATGGATGGATTGACTGATGTGGTGTTGGCATATTCATAGATACAATGGATGCATTGACTGATGTGGTGTTGGCATATTCATAGATACAATGGATGCATTGACTGATGTGGTGTTGGCATATTCATAGATACAATGGATGTATTGACTGATGTGGTGTTGGCATATTCATGGAGACAATGGATGGATTGACTGATGTGGTGTTGGCATATTCATGGGATCAATGTCTGAATTGACTGATGTGGTGTTGGCATATTCATAGGGACAATATCTTCATTCATTGATGTGGTGTTTGAACCTTCAAGAGGACAAAGGCTGGACTGCACGGCCTGCTGTTGTGCATATCCCTGTATTCATCGGTGTGGGGTTACCCTCAAGAAGAAAGAAAGAAGATCGAAAAGAACAAGGGAAGGAACAAAGTAAGGAACGCAGGACGACTGGAAGGGACAAATAAAAGAAGGAACGCAGGACGACTGGAAGGGACAAATAAAAGAAGGAACACAGGACGACTGGAAGGGACAAATAAAAGAAGGAACAGGACGACTGGAAGGGACAAATAAAAGAAGGAACGCAGGACGACTGGAAGGGACAAATAAAAGAAGGAACGCAGGACGACTGGAAGGGACAAATAAAAGAAGGAACGCAGGACGACTGGAAGGGACAAATAAAAGAAGGAACGCAGGACGACTGGAAGGGACAAATAAAAGAAGGAACACAGGACGACTGGAAGGGACAAAGTAAGGAGCACAGGACGACTGGAAGGAACAAATAAAAGAAGGAGAACAGGACGACTGGAAGGGACAAATAAAAGAAGGAACACAGGCTGGAATGAATGGACAAGAGAGAAGGAACACAGGCTGGAATGAATGGACAAGAGGGAAGGAACACAGGCTGGAATGAATGGACAAGAGGGAAGGAAGGAAGGAAGGTACAAATAAAAGAAGGAACACAGGCTGGAATGAATGGACAAGAGAGAAGGAAGGAAGGAAGGGACAAATAAAAGAAGGAACGCAGGACGACTGGAAGGGACAAATAAAAGAAGGAACGCAGGACGACTGGAAGGGACAAATAAAAGAAGGAACGCAGGACGACTGGAAGGGACAAATAAAAGAAGGAACACAGGACGACTGGAAGGGACAAATAAAAGAAGGAACACAGGACGACTGGAAGGGACAAAGTAAGGAGCACAGGACGACTGGAAGGAACAAATAAAAGAAGGAGAACAGGACGACTGGAAGGGACAAATAAAAGAAGGAACACAGGCTGGAATGAATGGACAAGAGAGAAGGAACACAGGCTGGAATGAATGGACAAGAGAGAAGGAAGGAAGGAAGGGACAAATAAAAGAAGGAACACAGGCTGGAATGAATGGACAAGAGGGAAGGAACACAGGCTGGAATGAATGGACAAGAGAGAAGGAACACAGGCTGGAATGAATGGACAAGAGGGAAGGAACACAGGCTGGAATGAATGGACAAGAGAGAAGGAACACAGGCTGGAATGAATGGACAAGAGGGAAGGAACACAGGCTGGAATGAATGGACAAGAGAGAAGGAAGGAAGGAAAGGACAAATAAAAGAAGGAACACAGGCTGGAATGAATGGACAAGAGAGAAGGAAGGAAGGAAAGGACAAATAAAAGAAGGAACACAGGCTGGAATGAATGGACAAGAGGGAAGGAAGGAAGGTACAAATAAAAGAAGGAACACAGGCTGGAATGAATGGACAAGAGGGAAGGAAGGAAGGGACAAATAAAAGAAGGAACACAGGCTGGAATGAATGGACAAGAGAGAAGGAAGGAAGGAAAGGACAAATAAAAGAAGGAACACAGGCTGGAATGAATGGACAAGAGGGAAGGAAGGAAGGAAAGGACAAATAAAAGAAGGAACACAGGCTGGAATGAATGGACAAGAGAGAAGGAAGGAAGGAAGGTACAAATAAAAGAAGGAACACAGGCTGGAATGAATGGACAAGAGAGAAGGAAGGAAGGAAAGGACAAATAAAAGAAGGAACACAGGCTGGAATGAATGGACAAGAGGGAAGGAAGGAAAGGACAAATAAAAGAAGGAACACAGGCTGGAATGAATGGACAAGAGGGAAGGAAGGAAAGGACAAATAAAAGAAGGAACACAGGCTGGAATGAATGGACAAGAGGGAAGGAAGGAAAGGACAAATAAAAGAAGGAACACAGGCTGGAATGAATGGACAAGAGGGAAGGAAGGAAAGGACAAATAAAAGAAGGAACACAGGCTGGAATGAATGGACAAGAGGGAAGGAAGGAATGAATGGACAAGAGGGAAGGAAGGAATGAATGGACAAGAGGGAAGGAAGGAATGAATGGACAAGAGGGAAGGAAGGAATGAATGGACAAGAGGGAAGGAATGAAGGAAAGGAGAAACGAAGGAAAGACTGAACAAAGGAAAACAAACAGAATTGAGAAAATAAAGGAAGGAAAACTTCACAGCAAGAATAAAGGAAGAATGAGTGGGAGGAAATAAGAAAGGAATAAAGAAGGAATAGATAAAAAAGAAGAAGGAAAGAAAGAAAAAAGAAAGAAAGAAAGAAAGGAATAGAGAATGATTTGAAGGAACGAAGAATGGAAGCTCGCTTGATAAAGGAAGATAGAAAGGAAGAAAGAAAGGATTTAGCGAAGGATGGAGAATGGTAATGAATGAAAGAAGGAAGGAAAGGTAGAAACAAGAGACAAATAAGGAGCATAAAGAAGATATGAATGAAAGAAGGAAGGAAAGATAGAAACAAGGAGCATAAAGAAGATATGAATGAAAGAAGGAAGGAAAGATAGAAACAAGGAGCATAAAGAAGATATGAATGAAAGAAGGAAGGAAAGGTAGAAACAAGAGACAAAAAAGGAGCATAAAGAAGATATGAATGAAAGCAGGAAGGAACAAAGGGGGAAACATTGGAAGACATGAAGGAAAGAGGAAGGGATGAACTAAAATGGAATGAAGAGAAAGGAAGAAAAGAAGAAACAGAGGAAGTAAGGGAGAAAGGAAAGAAAAAAAATTGACCGAAGAGAGAAGGATGGGGAAAAAAAGAAATAAGCTATAACACTGTTGCTGCTCCCCAGATGTGCATGTCGATGATTTTGTACTTTTGAATAAAGTCTGGTGTAAACCAAGGACAAGGATATGGAGGAATGAGGGAAGAAGGAAAGGAAGGGGGATAGAAAGAAGGAAGGGGGGATAGGAGGGAAAAGGAAGGGGGGGGACAATGAGAATTGAAATAAGAAAGAAAAGTAGGAAGAAATTATAGAAAGAAGAAAAGAACAAACGAGTGAAGAAAGGGGATAATAAAAAAAATAACTGGTTTTGAACTGTCTGATTCTGAAAACTCGTGCAAGGCGGAACCCCAAAACAAGGAGGGAGGGAATGGGGGGGAAGGCGAAAGGTCGGGGTGGAAAAAGAGATGGGGAATTTATTTTGGGGAGAGGGGAAGGAAGGGGAGGAGGAGAGCCTATCCTCTGACCCCATAACAACACATCATCATCCCCAAAAACCTTGGCTAATGTTCAAGTAGCATTTTTTCTAGGGGTGACGCAAATTTTAACCATCGACACCTATCACAATAGGGCTCAGAACACAAAAGCATAGTCTGTGAAAACAATGCTAATGTGCTCACTACTGTCACGGATATCATCACCACCACCACCACCTTCCTCTCTTCTTACCCATGATGCTCCACGTCCATCCCCCCCCCCCCCCCCCCCCCACCCCTTTTCTCTTTTCTGCTCTTCCAACTTCCCCATCCCGTGTTTTGCAATGCTTACCAGGAAATGAAATCCAACATTCTATGGTAATATTATCTCTTCAAAAGATCGTAATTACTGTGCCAACGTTGACAAATGTTGTCAACAACCAGTAAACAGTGACAAAAAGAGTCTCCAATCCTTATTGTCACTGCTCTTGATGCAGTTCGGACAACAGAGGAGGGGAGTAATAATGATTAACGTTTGTCGAAGTCTTAAGTAGCTGTTTTAATAACCCTTTTTCATCTATTTACGTGAGTCCCGACATAATGTTTTCAGGAGTCATAGTTATCTATTTCCTGGTCTTAGCTATCTTAGTAATCCTTTTCTGGGAGTTGTAACTAACTGTTTTCCGGAATGGTGGCACTTGTTTTCATAAGTCATATCTTTATGTTTTTTGGAGGCACTTTGTCCCTTTTCAGGAGCTACAAGTATGCTTTCCTGCTGTTCACGTTCACTTACTCTATCACACAGAACAGCTAGATAATGAGCAATTATTAAGCAAGAACAGTTCTTCAGCGGAAAGGGTAATTATCTATTGGTTCTTTACTTCATCCGTACAGTCTTTCTTTTAACGTGAAACTATTTCTGTGTTCTAGAGGAAGATTATTGTTTTCATGAAGAAAATGTTAATTGTACGTTGCTGATGCCAGCAGGCTTCCATATCTTTTGTCCTTGTTCCGTGCCACATGAAACAATGGTAATTGTCGGCTGTTGATGCAAGCAGATTCCCATACCTTCATCTACGTTCCGTGCCACGTAATAGAAAATGTGAACAGTGGGCTGTTGGTGCGAAGAGAATACCACGTAACAGACAATGTGAACAGTGGGCTGTTGGTGCAAATAGAATACCATACCGTCATCTGTGCCACAAGAAGACGATGATTATCGTGGGCTGTTCATGCGAGCAGACTCCCATACATTTATTGTCATTCTGTACTACATAAAAAAATGGTCAATGTGATCTTTAGATGCCAGCAGACTCCTATACCTTCATCACCAAGACAACGGCAGTTGTGGACTGCTGGTGCCACAGTGTGTACGGAGTGATGGAGTGAGAGACTCGGGAGTAACTGCCACGGAAGAAGGACAAGGGGGAGGGAAAGGACTTGGAAAATGAGACGGCGAAACAAGTTGTCTATACACACAGAGACACAGACACAGACAAGCAGACACACATACACACACATACAGACACACACACACACACACACACACACACACACACACACACACACACACACACACACATGCACACACGTACGCACGCACGCGCGCGAGCACACACACACAGACACAGACAGACAGACACAGACAGACAGACACAGACAGACAGACAGACAGACAAACAGACAGACAGACAGAGATCTCTGACAGGAATCGAACTCGGGACCTCTCATTTCGCATGTCAACCTTGACGGGATTAAAGATTTGATCCTGGGCCTTTCCAACGGGCCCTGTTGTCCGCTTGTGAAACGGGATGGGTACAGACTGCATCATGTGTACTATGGATATAATGGGAGGCAGAAAAAGTGCCCATGGGTTAGTGACTGCTCAAAGGCTGTACCATGGATATAATGGGGAAGAAAGAAAAAGGGATGGGTCTAGACTGCTCAAAAGTGTACTATGGATATAATGGGAGACAGAAAAAGGTTGGGTATGACTGCTAAAGTATAATAGGGATTTAATGGGATGACAGAAAAAAGGATGGGTATGTCTGCTATCAAAAGTGTACTATGGATATAATGGGAGACAGTAAAAGGGCATGGTATTGACTGCTCAAAGTGTTACTTTGGATATATGGGAGAAAGAAAAAGGGATGGTTATAACTGCTTCAAAGTCGTACTATGGATATAATGGGAGACAGAAAAAGGATGGGTATAGACTGCACAAGTGTTACTTTGGATATAATGGGAGACAGATAAAAGGGATGGGTATAGGACTGCTCACAAGTGTAATGTGGATATAATGGGAGACAGAAAAAGGGATGGATATAGACATGATCAAAGGTGGACTATGGAATATAATGGCTAGGAGAAAGAAAATGGGATGGGTATTAGACTGCTCAAAGTGTTCTATGGATATAATGGGAGAAAAAAAAAGGAAACTTAGGATCTCTAGAAAGGCTTGGTTGATGGTTAGTGGTACGGTTAAATGGCAAACTATGTCGCACGGATTGCTCGAGTACAAAGCTGTCTCCTCTTCTAAGAGTGTTGTGCTTACACCTATTTTCTCTGTCCTTGCGGTTGTGTTATTTTTTCAAATGTTATTAGACCAGTCCCAGGCATTAAGCCATCACAACCGGACAGAGATGGGCAGTCGGAAGAACCAGTCGGGAGAAGAAGAAGTATGAAAATGCAGCCACACTAATTTTGTCACACATACCACACACACACACACACTCACACACGCAACGCACTAGCACGCCACGCACGCACCGCACGCACACACTGCAACACAACAAAAACACACACATGGCACGCACGCACGCATATGCAACACACACACACTCACACCACACACACACACACACCACACACACACTCACGCACGCACGACGGCACGCACGTACGCGCGCGCGCGGCACACACCACACATACGTGGCACTTTTCGGTGGAACGTAAGAAAGGCGGGGACTTGTTTGTTTGATGGAAGTGGGGACTGTCCGTAGGAAAGTGTCCCTGGTTTGTGCTGCTAGTGAGGGGGCCAAGGTCGGCCATGTTTCAACGTGATAGAAAGAACATTCTCTTGTGCTGTATGTTGTTCACAGTCCCGCATCGTTTCACATTCCCCTTTTCTAAACAAAAAAGATTTTCCGCATTGCTAGTTGACTGGGCCAGCGTTTCTGTTGGACAGAAAATAAAAAACGATGGAAACGAAACAGTATATAATGCAGCTTGGTCTATGGGACAGAGCTACAACTTCCGGCCCATTACGGGAAGAAAATATTCAGCCGAACGTACTGAAGGCAGTGATGTGTTATAATAAAATGTAAGTACAGCTGGATTGTGTGTGAAAAAAAAACGAATGTCAGAGGATAAATAGTAACATACAACAACAACAAAATTACATCACACACACACAAACACACACCTCACACACACACACAAACACAGATCCAAGATGGCGGAAACGACTAATACTGTTGCAGCCATCTCTAGTAATCAGCTGGAAATTGTGACTTGTAAACTCTTGGTGCGGATTAGATCCAGTGAGGATAGGGGTCGCGTAAACTCCGTGGTCATCTGGCACACAGGGATTGGTGGCCGAAAAAAGTCAACAAAAACCAAGACTAAGAAAAAAGTTTTGGAGCGAGCGCTGCTGGAAAGTTTGCAAAACTGTCGAGAGGGACCTCATCAGCATGAGATGAAAAACACTCGCCATTAAATCAGGCTGGACATGGTGAGGGGACTTTGAAACATTGACAAATATAATTGGAAAGCTGTGGTGCAGAGAGTATGTGGCTCGAAATATCCATCAGAAATACAGCCCTGATGTGGCCCTTTGAGGCGTCGGCTGGGTATAAGCAACATAATCTTATCTATTATCAGGGGAGCAAAAAGACGGCTATGACGCGATCGAAAATATGAGCAGGCCCCGTTCGGGATATACAGCGTTTGTTAACAGTTCAACCAGACGGACGTAACACCTTACCTCTGGTTATCGCACCTATGCGGACGCTGTCAAGGTAGTCCCCCACCGTCCTACATCAAGAATGACAAACTGAAATGTCTGTTGGGCCGGTGGACTACGAAGAAAAGATTAAAAACAAAACTAAACGAAAGAAATAGCCAAAAAGAAGAACAGTACTGAAAATGACGCGTCACTACCATTGAGTCAGATAAGGTGACACCAAATAGAACGCCCGAAGTTAACCCCAAATCAATGCCGGCAAAAAATAGATTCCCTCAGATTACTCCCCGTGTCCTTATTCTTCATGACTCTACGATGACCGAGTCAATACTACAAGCATGGGAATGGCTTATGCGACTACAAAGGGCTGCAAGGAAAGCTTTCACCATTGACACATCAAGAAGGTTGATGAAGAAGCAAGTTCAATCGCTGCCATCCTGCTCCAGATTGTTTGGTTCTGCACACAGGATTCAACGACCTTAAAGGAAAAGACGCGTTGTGTGCGGAAAAGAAATGGCTGCTGCTTGTGATATCTGTCCTGCAAATTTCTTTCCCGGTCCCACGTTGTGTGCAGCAAGGTCAATCCTGTCATCAAACATCCTTGATGCTAACGGGTGATATTTAATGAGCACACTACTTCTGATTTAATGGGGACCGGTAAAATACCAAAATGTTTCTCATGTGGGTTACGACAACACTACAGAAGTCGTATCACCTTCAGATGATCTGCATCCAAAATGGCGACGGAGCAAGGCCTACTGGCAAGAAAAAATTTGTGCCGTTCATCATACATCGCCTCTTCTGGTCAGAGCGACACGACGCAGACAGAGAGTGGAAGATTCAGGGGAATCCGGGCATTCACACTGCAGTCCTGGCCCTTCCCAGGAACCACCACGGATCCTTACCACCGAAGGAATGTATCGTTCTACTTCCTACCGCGGCACTTCCGCCACAGGACCCATAGGCACGTCGGAAAAATACCCTTAGTCATGACTAGTGATCATTTTTTCTTTTCTTTTTTCCACCAAGTAAACATTGACTTATTGTTATTAGACAACTATGAAGAAACATGTTATATAAATATCTTGAAATTAGTACAGTGGAATGCCAGATCAATCTTGCAAATTTTTGTCCCTTTGAAAATGACGTACAACAGGGAAATTATAGTGATATTAGCGCTTCAATCGCTAATTGCTGAAAATATGATAGTTCCAATATTGACGAATTTCTACTATCAACCACTAACTAACGTAAATATTTCAAATGAAAAGGTGCAGTGCGCTATTTATGTTAGATGTGATTTACAATGTTCCACAAGGTTTTCTATCCCAGGACTACAAGATTCTCGTAGATGCTTTTCTCTAGGGGGCTGCGATAAAAGTTAATGACTCCTCAGTTTATAATGTCATTTCAGTGTATTATCCCCTACGGCCCATAAGATCATAAAACAGACTGTTGAAAAACATCGATTTACCATTCTAAGAAAATGGATCATTCTTGGCGATTTAAATGTAATGTCCTTTTTTGGGATACAGAATTTACAAAAGCTGTTCTTCTTACAATTTCTAGAAAATATTGTTGATTCCCGTACTATTCTTGTTAATGATGGTCGAGTTACTCGAATCCAGATCGTATCATCACTCAAAACCAGCTGCTATAGACTTGTCGCTGGTATCTCACCATAAGTCTAGCAATTGATTGCGATTGGTCCACTGGAGAAGACTGCCTTCTGGCAGTGGATCACCTTCCAAAATAACAATAAGTTTGAACTGATGAAAGTAGCACTGACATATCAGATGTGAAGACAAAAACCCAAATTAATTATAATTATTAAAGTAGCCAATTTGGAAGCTTTTGCAATTATTCTGTTGACATAGATACAAACGTTCGGTTGAAGATGACAAACATTGATGTTTTTTTATTCAAATTTTGCCAAGATATGATTCAAGCTGCTGATTAGTGCTATTTCAAGGAGTAGATACAGGAAAATTGGATAATTTTTGCGGTAAACTGTGGTGGACTGCGAATGCCGATTAGCTTGTAAAATCAAAACGTTCAGGCTGTTTCCATTAAAATAGTCCCACAGGATTCCGAAATAGACTGTAAGATAATTTTCAGACTATGAAAATGGACAAAAAACAACTGTAATAAAATAATTTGCTCAGCAAAAAAGACATGACTGGGATGAATTTTGTCAGAAGGTGGGAAATAACAGAATCAAAAAGACATGTTGTTAAAGTGTGGAAAAAAAAAAGTATAAGAAATGAATAATGCGTCACAAAAAACAATCTTTACCCAATTTAAGCTTGAAAAGGAATTTCCTACCTCTATGAAAAAGTGAGGCTTTTGTTGTTTTCTTTTCTCTGAAGAGTGGTCTTCATCTCTACTGGGCAGTAAGGAGCATTATAGATTGATAGAGGTCTACATTTCATAGGAACTATGGGGATCCTGATCCAGTGGACAGAGCATTTTTTGAATTCTCCTATCCTGGTATCAGAATTGGTCTGAAGCTTTATCATCAGTCTCCTCTCAGAATCAGCAGTTATAGTCTAGATTGGCATTTCTTATCAGATGGCTATGTCATCTGCAGTCTTCCTGCGAACTTGTACTACCTCTCGTTGTTCCAAAAATGTTGGAATTAATGGCGCTCCCACTAAATTTGGAAGAGTTCGGTGGTCATACAGTTCTAAAAGCAAAGGAAAGGCATACAATACTTCTGTAAGCAGTTATAGCCGAATCTCTTTGTATTATAATGTCGGGAAACTTCTGGAAAAAATGTATTGAAGCGTATGTTGTACTATTGTGAAAAGAACTATTTGCTTCAGTCCAGCAGGCTGGTTTTAGAAAGGGTCGATGCAACCTTCCAGACCATATTGTTGTCATGTGACGTGGCCTCAAATCAAGGCATTGTGGATCGCTCCATCACATGTAGTTTAGTGATATGAATCATTTCCATGCCACTACTGAAAAGGAAGATATTCGTGTGGCTTGGACTATGTAGCGGGCGTCCCAAATAATTTGAGTATGACTCGGTAAAAGAAAAACGAGGTCATTGGGTGAAAGTGACCACTGAGTGATAGTTTAACAAGGGCTGGTAAGGTGCTGGGTCATGTGTTTTGAAACACTGAGTATGCACTTCACTCGGGAGGAGGGAGGAAAGAATCAGTTTTAACAGCAGTTGGCATAGAGGACTCGAACCTGTCAGGACGTTGGTCCTCTTGTGGACCAGTCATTTCTCAGACGTGATGCGATAGATAGTTGGGGGAAAGCTACAGGGGAAACTTAAAGAAAAGAGAAAGAAAGAAAAAAAAAATTTTTTTTTTATTTTTTCATATGTTGAATTAAGAAGCAGGTTACTTACAAGAACCTGATTCTTGTTTCAGCCCTTTCACCTTTTCCCTTCGCCTTCACCTATTCACTTTCACCCGTGAGGTGGATTGAAGATGGCCATGGTGTGGGGAAAACACACCGGTAGGCAGCCCCAGGACTTAAGGAACTCCAGGGAGAGGAGTCGGAAATCTCGTCATCCTCTCAGGGACAGGAGAAGAAGAGGGAGAGGAGTTGGAACTCATCTCTGCTGGCAGGAAAAGGTCGAGGGTGAGGAGTCGGAAGTCATATCTCCATGGACGGGAGAATGGAGGGGGCGAGATGATGTCTGAGAGAGACAGGAATCATGAAAGGATGATGAAGCGAGTCGTATTAGGGATGAGGCATTGCATCACGGAGTGAAAGAAGATCATTTATTTTCCTGGTATGGATTTTGGGGGCCAATGGTTGGTGTGAAGGCCGTGACTTTATTGAAGTCTTGGAGTGAGTTTGATTTGCCTCTCAGTGTGAAAAGAGAGCTTACATGTATAAAATTGTTTATAAATTGTTTGATGGTGATTTAGTAAAGTGTTTTTCCGAAGGAAGAGGGGGGAAGAAAAAAATTTCGGTTAGTGCGCCTTTTGGTTGATTGGGAAAGATTGAGGGGATTGCGTATGGGAGTTAATGCTGTCATGAATGCGCAGTGTGCAAATGTGACAGTGTGCTGTGGTGACCACGACTCCGTTTCACCGACGTTTGATTCGTTGTTTTTGTTTCCCCTAGAAAAAAAAAGAGAAAGATTTCTTTTGTACCTTAAGAGGAAGGATTTCTATTTGTGCCCTTGGGGCTGAGGAAAATTTAAGATTTTGATTTGTTACCCTCAAGGATTTGAGGAAGGAAAAAAAAAAGAATAAAAAAGATGTTGATATGTTCCTCAAGGGTTTGAGGAAGAAAAAAAGTAAAGGATTAGTTAATTATTTATTGTGGTAATAATATATTGCATTTGTTTTTTCTTTTCTTTTTTTATATGTGTTTCGGTGTGGTTGACATTTCTTTTTGGCTGACTCCTATCCGTTAAGGGGTTTTTTTTGGCAGGATTTTCTTTTTGACACTTCCCCCCTCAGGACCGATAGCCTCAAACCTCTCTTGCTCGTACCTGGCAGCAGGGGGCAGGGCGCTTGAGGTGTCGCTGTCCTTCCCTAGTGTATTAGATTTTGTTTTGTCCCTTCACAAGGGACTGATCGCCCCAACCTCTTCCTGCGTTTAGCCGGGGGCATGGCGTTTGGGGAGTCGGTAGTCTTCCAGTATCGTAAATATCTATTTTTTTTTTTCTTTTTTTTCCTTCCTATTGTTTCATTTTGATTTTCCACATGGCCCTCTGAGTGTGGGTTCGCTTCCTACGTCACGCAAACTTTTTATAAGTTTTGTATGGTGGTGGAGTTGATTACCGCTCAGCCCAAGATAAACATCTTTATCTTTTGATTATTCTTGTTGTCTGCGTGTGTTGCGAGATTTTCTTTGCTCTTTGGGTGAATGAACATTTAATGATTGATTTTTTATGATTTTATATCTTTACTGTAGTGTTGCGTATTTTGTGCGTGATTTGTTTTCCGTCACCAGTTTCACGGCGAGCGAGTAGTGACCAGAGGGTGCTGTCTGAGGGGGGGGCCCCTCTTTTTCTCTTTTGCTTTTCTGATTTAGTCTCACTGTTCCGGTCTGTGTATCCTTTCATTTCCTTTTCACCCCTTTTTCAAAACCTCTTAACACCTTCTCATCAATAGCTATATTAGTTTCTTTTCTACATTGTCATATTTTAGGTAAGATTTCCGCTAGTTGGTGTTTCTTCTCCATCTTTTTAATTGTTTGAGCTTCCATTTGTTTTGTAAATTTAATCTCATTTTTTGTTATAAGGCGATACATCGGTTTGTAAATTCATTTGAAATTAAGTAAGAATGACTGTAAAACAAGAAACATTTAAGAACTAAAACATTAATAAAGAATTTATATTCAGAAAAATTTATTGTTTTTTCATTTCTTAGGAGAAAAACAGATTAGCATTGAATAGTCATTTTTTTTTAAATTCCAAATTCATAGCAGTTTGCAAAATGTCTTTTGAAAATTTACCTTCCTTGGATTTGATACTTACCCTGTTTTTAGTAGCTGTTTTCTGTTTACACCGGGGAATTGAATTCTTTATTTGTATATACTATTAATTACGTTTTTGTTGAAACTTATAAACATCATCAATATCGCATTTGTTTCTATTCATACTTAGAAATTGTTTGTTCGTGTTTATCTCTGTTGACGGTTCGTTATGGATGATTTTGATACATATGTTCAACAGCGGAAACGCTTGGGCTTTCGAGGGAGTGAAAAACTTACTAACTATGTGCAACAATGCCACAGAAGGGCAGAGACAGGCTAAGTAGAGAGAGAAGAAAATAAGACTACAGTGGGTAGCTGACATTAAGAAAAAAAAGGGACTACAGAGGAAGATGAAGATAATGAACGTCAATTTAAGTTGAGGCAGTTAGAACTAGGACTGATGCTGAAATAAAAGATTACAGGCATCGAGAGAACCCCACCATTCCACAGTGGGTTTTCCGCAAGCGCGCCTCAACCAAAAACGGCATATTTCCAAATTAGCCCTTTCGGAAAAAAACGGATGACATGATATTTTTCCCTTTTCCGTTTGAAAGTCACGCAACGTCCTTTGGTTGGCCAAAGGAAAGTGGACATTGGTATATTGGCGTCGTTGTTTAAGGGTAGCGCTTTGCATTGTACCACACACTCGGGGGCGAAACAAATTTAACTTGGGATCAGTGAAAGAAGAACTCCTCAAGAAATTTCAATGTTCTGCTGATCTTTTTTCGCGAACTTTTTCCGTTCTGTGCGCCCTGACAAGGAGAATCGTTTCCGTCGTTTCTAATCCGTATGAGCCATTGTTTGGATCGATGGATCGATTTATCTAAAAACGAACAAAACTTTTCAATCACTGCGAGATCTCCTTCTTAGAGAAACAACTTTTCCAGAGCGTGAGCAAAGATCGGGGCCACTTTCCTTAAAAAAAGGGCAATTTAAAAAGCGTTGAGGAAATGTGCAGATGGCTGACCCGTATTGTATCGCTCACCCAGATAAGGGCGTGGCTAGGAAAGGAGAATTTTCCATCTTTGAGTCTCATGCGTCATGTACAAATCCCATGGGGACAGGGAAGTTACAGGAAAGGGAAAAATCGGGGGTTTCATTTCTGAGCCCTTCAAGGATATCTTATCCTAGGAAGGGACAGGGATCTTTCCGGGGTTTTCGAGTGATTTTCCCGTCAGTACCATACTCACCGCCGGAAAAACCCGTTACCCCTTCACCCAAACGTTCCGAGGTCGTGGACAACGACCACCGCGTAGACCTTTTGGGCCAGTTCGTGGACAGAACGAAGTTCACAAAATCAGTCAGCTGCCGATCAGACAATGCGATGTTTTTTTTGTGATAGAAATTCCATTTGAAAAAGAATTGCCCTTTTCAAAACCAAATGATTCAAAATCCGCATTAGTCTCCACGATTGTGAAAAGGGCCTTGTTTTGGCACCAATCAATCGGGTTTATGGACTATGTTAGAAAACGGAGCCTCAACGGATTGCAGGCTTGGTTTTTGCGAGACACTGGGTGCACCACGCTGGTGTACGAAAATCTTTCGTGCTTCAAACCAGTATCTCGACACTGTCCCAAAAGTGTAGGTCGTTTGGAGGCAAGATTGAAAACGTTTCCCCTGGCGAAAATTTCGGGCGATCACCGTACTACTCCGGATTTCTCACCGCCTGTGTTATCGATAACCCCCGTCGCGATTTTATCTTGGGCAATTTGCCAGGTGTCGCTACAGTACATGGTGGGCTGAGGATCGTTCGTTCCTTTTCTGTGAGTAAACCCGATCAGACATCATAAAAGCAGGGAAAAGGCTACAAAGCCGCTAAAAATCTCAAAACTGGATGAACTCCAGATTACCCCAGAAGATCTAAAAGAAATGCAGGAAAAAACGAGACGCTGGACAACTTTCTGCTGCTAAACAGACTGTCACTGACATACCAACGGACAAACAGTCAGTGATAGAAAACCCGATGTATACAAGGTCTTGCAGATAAAAAGCAAAGGTACGTTCCTTCAGTGTAGGGGATAAAGTCCTTGTTCTACTACG
>JAFLJL010010709.1:0-26514 GCA_018398815.1 Conus ventricosus
AATGCTAATTATCGAAGAACCATTGAAAGAGAAGGAAAAGTTATTAATCTAAAATAACAAGTACATGTTCGATTGAGGCAGTCCAAAATACTTGCGGGCTTAACTTATCAACATTTTGACGAAATAAGAAATTGTTTGGGGTGGGAGGTGTAGAAGTCCAACAGTAGACCTTGTGTCTAAAGATCTACACCTTCACAATGTTAGACTCGATGATTATTTAACACAAAATACGGCTTATGGATTGACCTAAGGTCAACAGAGGATAATCAGTTACATGGAAGCGGGAGAACTGTTAGAGACGTAATAAACATTCAAATTGATAAAGAAAAAGATGGCGATAAACCCCTTAATGCACATTGTGTTTTTAATATATGATGCACAGCTGAATATTGAAGATAACAGATTAAAAGATATACAATACTAAATTATTTTTTTTATTTTTAAAAAAGCATGTCTGTTTCGGTTTATCCAAAAGCGTCTAAGTCGCCAGAAGAAGGGATAGTAGAAAACCCTGACATAAAAACTTTCAGATTAACCAATATTACACAAATGCTACAAAAACTAGAGCAAGACCTTTCAAAATACAGCAAAACCAAACGAAGGTATTCTGCTGCCTTTAATGCTGTTACATATGTTAATACTGGAACATCAACTATAAGTGCTCTATCAGCAGGAAACGAGTGTTGGTCTCTTAGCAACAGGTGTTGGTGCACCCGCAGCTTTACCTCTAGGCGGTTTGTCTTTAGCTCTTGGCCTGTGCTCATTAGCTGTAAGTACTGCCAGCAAAAAAATAAAAACTAAACTCCAAAAGCACACAGCCATGGTTCAACTAATAACAGCTAAACTTAGTTCCTTCAAACTGACAATAAATAAAGCACTAGCTGACTCAAACATCACGGATGAAGAATTTAGTCGTTTACAGACTGATTTGAGGACTATAAAAGACAAAAGTTTGATCTTCAAAGAAAGGCACGGACAACTTTTTCTCAACAGCCAGACACCGATCAAATAAAAAGGAATGTTTAAAAAAAGTAAACGAGACATTAAACTCTGTTCTAAACAGCTCACATTAACAACGCCAAAGGGTGTTTATACTTTAGTTTATGAGTCCAAGCACAAAAGACCGTTGATATTGATTCGGATTAAGTTTTTTTTTTTTTAATATAAATAATTTTTGAGTTAGAAAAGAAAACTCAGCATGGATAAGATATATGAAGGTCCAGACGAATGTTTGAAGCAATGCGTAAGGAAGAATATTTATCAAAAGCTTTAAATGATATCAGTCTAGATGTTATTGATTCAGCAAGCGTACGGGCAAGTGTTGGTTATGCTATTTCTCAAGTTCCAGGTAAACTAACAATAGAACCACCAGTTAAAGTAATGTTAGCTGTTTTAATCGACTATATAACAATAAATGAAGAAAATCTAGAAGTCTGGGTCTCGACTAAACAACAGACTATTCTTTCCTCTAATGACTTAACACCTGGTTGGGCAGACGAACTGCTTACACAGTTTGATGTGGCCGCTGAAGAAGCCAAAATGAGAGGCTCTGGTTGGTCAGAGGCGAAGTCATAGAGATCAGATTAAAAACAGGCTAAGTATGCCCGATTGTAGCAGTCTTACATTCCACTACCTCCAGCATTGGTAGCGAAAAAGAGCAGTTCTAAACATAAAGAATTCGGACAACAAATGTTTTATGTGATGTGTTCTTGCAAAGCTGCATTATGTTGGCAAAAACGCAGAGAGAGTATCTAACTATCAGCCTTACATCAATTATCTTAACTTCAATGGAATATCCTTTCCCGTTAGCGTGGACAAAATTGATCAGTTTGAAGAACAAAACAACCATAACTGTTAATATCTACACATGGGATGAGGAAACAAATCTGCAACCCATCAGAGTGTCCAAAAAAAAGTCCATCGATTGGTGCGCCAGACAAAAATCATGTTGATTTTACTGCTGATGTTTTCACCAGCAGGGCTACCGCATTACACATTGATACGAACAATGAGTAGACTAATGCGGCATACTACAAAGGATCATGGCAAACAAGAATTCTGTAGAGAATGTTTAACAAGAATTCCATCTGTTCAAGCCGCAAGCGAACATAAGAAACACTGTATTAGTCCAGTTGACTGTAATACAGAACTAATTACGCCCCACCAGGATCTAAAGTTAGTTTTAAGAACTGGAAACGGCTGCAAAATTCTCCATACATTGTTTACGCAGACTTCGAGTCGCTTATTGTTCCTTAAATGAGGGACCAACCCCACAGAGACTTCCTAAAACAGCCTTTAGTGAGTAATAATCATAATTTGTTCATTTGCCTTCATTGTTGTAAGGCCGGATGGCGCCCATTCAAAGCCAGAATTATATAGAGGACCTGATGCTGCAGAATACTTTTTAGAACGCATGCAGAAAGTGCGTAATGACTGTTCTAATAATCTAAACTTATCTGAAATCATAATGACGCCCGAAGACCAACAACAGTATAAATCAGCCACACATTGTTGGATTTGTGGTTTAGAACTAATGTCTAACAGTGAGGAAACCAATCCGACAGTAAGAGACCATGATCACATTAGTGGAAAGTTCAGAGGAGCAGCACACAGTAAATGCAATCTTCAACTAAAGTTTGAACCAAAGACATGGAAGCTGCCTATATTATTTCACAACTTGCGAGGTTACGACTCTCATCTTATAATGAAAGCAGTAACCGACGCCTTCAAGGTAACATGCATTGCACAGTCATCAGAAAAGTACATGTGTTTCACTTTAAATAACATGTCTTTTTATGACTCTATGCAGCACATGATGGGTTCATTAGAGTCGCTGGCTATGTCCTTAAAGTCCTGCCAATAACGGAAGAATATTTTGACCCGACACTCGTTAGAAAGGGCGTTTACCCTTATGAATACATGAACAGTTGGGAAAGGTTTGACGAAGACACACTTCCTCCTAAAGGCGCGTTCTTTTCTAGTCTTAGTGGAAAGGACATCAGTGACTCCGATTACCAGCATACTCAAGATGCGTGGCAGAGTTAGAGTGTAAAACGATGGGAGATATCATGATTCATACTTGATGGCTGATACATGTTTGTTGGCGGACATTTTTGAAAATTATAGAAAGACCTGCATGAAACATTATAGCCTGGATCCTGCGCATTACATTTCTGCGCCCGGGATGAGTTGGGGCGCTTTCTTAAAATTTACTGGAGTAAAGATTGATTTATTGTCTGACCTACCAATGATTCAGATGATTGAAAAACGGATTGCGTGGAGGAATTAGTATGGCGTCGCACCATTACTGTAAAGCAAACAACAAATACTTGGACGACTATGATCCAAGTAAAAGGTCTAGCTATCTCATGTATTTAGATGCAAACAATCTGTATGGTTGGGCTATGGCGCAATCACTTCCATTACGTAACTTTAAAATGTACACAGGCGCGGTACAAATAATATTCAAAAAGCATTAAAGTGGTTGAGCAGTTTGACGCCGGGTCAACAGCATGGTTTCATTCTAGAAGTTGATTTAGAATATCCTCATGAACTCCATGACCTGCATAATGACTATCCGTTAGCAGCAGAAAGCCTAAAGATGAATCCAACAGAGCCGCCTAAACTTGTGCCTAATCTTCGCGGCAAAAAAAATTGTGTCTGTCATTACAGACTTCTACAATTTTATTAAGACATGGTTTGAAGTTGACAGCTGTTCATCGTATAATTGCTTTTGATCAAGAACAGTTCATGAAACCATACATAATGAAGAACACTGATCTCAGAACTAAATCCACAGATGCTTCAGAAAAAGACTTTTTCAAGCTGATGAACAACAGCTGTTTCGGAAAGACTATGGAGAATCCGCACAAGCGTAAAGATGTTAGATTGGTCACCAGAGAAAACGGAGCAATTAAGCTGACTTCAAAAAACCCAATTATCAGGACTTCAGAAGATTTCATGATCAGCTTTTTGGTATAATGATGAAAAAAAAGAAAGTCAAATTGGACAAACCTGTTTTTATTGGGTTTACTGTTTTTGAATTATCAAAGCTTTGATGTTAGAATTTCTTTACGACTACTTTAAGCCCTCGTATCTGAGTCCAGAGTACTTTACACAGATACAGATAGTTTTGTTATAGATATCCCTACTGAAGACGTCTATAAAGACATGGAATTAGAAGTAGCTAAAGGGCATGCAGGATGGTACGACACATCTGATTATCCTAAAGATTCGCCTTTGCATTCAATTACTAACAAGAAGGTTTTAGGAAAGATGAAGAATGAATTATCTGGAAAGGTGATCAAGGAGTTTGTTGGGTTAAGGTAAAAATGTACAGTATTTCGAGCCAGGAGAAAACCATTAAGAAAGCAAAGGGAATATCTCGCAGTGTTGTGCAGTCGAGCATATCGCATGACAACTACAAAGAAGCATTGTTTGACAATAAGACTTTTCATCATGACAACGTAAAACTACGATCTAATCTACATGAGATCAACACAACTGTTGTAACAAGGAAGTCATTAGATAGAACAAACACAAACGAGTATTTGTTAATCCAGAGTTTTCATATGCGATTGGACATTGGAGAACAGCATAATTATATATCTTCTTCATATTTTTCCTCAATCATAATAGTTTTCCTCAACTTTATCTAGAAGCTCACTCATATCAATATCCAATTCAGACAAAATTTTTCTCATTTTTGCTTGATGCGCTTGAATTTTTTTATCATTTCAAGATATTCTTTATCCTGAAAATCAAAATTTGGGATTTTGGGTTGTAGGTGATCTGGATGCATTGCCATGTACCGATGAATCCTTGCAACCGTTGCCTTAATAGCAAATTCATATTATGATTCCCGCATCAATTCCAAGGTCTTTTCATTTATCATTCTTGTATCATCCTGCGCTTCCTTCTGAGCTTCCATTTTAGACTCAATTATATTTACGTAAATTAATTAAGCTGAACTGTGTCTGGTAGGATTATCTGCAGTTCTTCCTTCACAAAAGATCTTTGAGGAGCTGGTTGTTTGTTGTGTCAGTTTCTCGTAAATAATACAAAGGGCGGATTCATTTTTACAATTCATTTTATTTCATATGGATCAACACTCCAAACTGGATCAGTTGCCCTGATGCGAGTGTCCCCTTCTGCTTCCCCCGGCAAATAAAGGTACCTTACTTTCAAACCAAACGGTAATAGTTTGCTGGTTGTACTGGAGTCCCCTTCAGCAACATTTATTGTTTGTTTTTTGATTGCTTGTACTGGTTTTAGCCCCGTTAATTTAAATTCTTCATTATTCATTGCACGTAGAACTGAGGGCAGTCTTCTAACCCATTCTGTGTTGCGAGAATTGTCGATAAGCTCTCTGTGATACTGGTAGGAGAAAAGTCTTTCAGCTAACTGCTTGTTAAAGTTTTCAACTAAAGCCTGTGATCTGTGAAACTCCCGGAATGCCTCTTTTAATGGTAACTCTATGTTTTAACAATAATTGATTCACTCGGCCTTTAAATTCTTTTCCATCATCAACTTGAATCATGCGAGGATAAGTTAACGGGCCTCGTTGATATATTAGTTGTATAGCAACAGCAACAGCAGAAGCACTCTTTTGTGTTAATGGTTCCGCATCTTTGTATCTTGAAGCTACGTCAATGACTGTAAGTGCGTACTTAAATCTTTTTCGTCTAATCGTGTCATGGGGTAAATATAGAAGATCCATTTGATGGGTGTTGTTCGGTATTGTATTCACAAAGTGAGGTCTCTGTATTCGTTTAGGCGCAGGTAAATAAATTTGCCAAATTGCTTGTTTAGATAACCATTCTTTTGCTGTTTGTTCACTGACCTCAGCTGCTTGGCTTAGCTTTTTAATTGCCGTTATTCCCTTCCAATATCCTTTTGGTGAATAATAGATTTTGTTCATTTTTTATTCAGCCAATATTATGCGCAACAAAATACACAACGGTCATACCAAAGGCAATAAACGCGATTTCTTGCATCTTTTGTTTTCTGAGGGATGATAAAAATCGCTCAATTTTGGTGGGGGCAATGTCTCAATTGGCTTGCCTGTTACAAGATAATATTCTTTTATCGCTTGATCAACATCTTTAAATGTGTAAGCTGCATGTCCCTGTTTTTTCAGTTTGTTATTAATAAAATCTAACTGCTCAATTCTCTGCTTTTCATAGTGATCTTGCGCTGCGGCTAGTTGCTCCACAGCTTTGTTATGTCTTTTTCTCTCGCCATCATCCCGCAGTTTACTAAACGCGTAATTACTTCCGCTAAAAGCAAGCGCATTAATCACAGCGCCGCAATCATCATTACGAGTGAAGCCATTTTTATAAACGTATTTTTTTTATTTTACATATTGATACTGTCAGGAATTATTCCTTGCTTAACTAGAAAATCTTTCGTAGCAAATGAAGCTGTAATAACAGCAATCAGTTTTGCTGAATCCTCAAAGTCTAGTTTGCCAAGATCTGCCGGTTTTATTTTTAACAGGCTTTTACCAAGCATTGTGCATCCTACACTTAGGCTCCAATAACAGCAGAATAGTATACAAGGTGGCGACAGTTTTTTTCGGTGCTCATTTTTAAAAAATAAAATAATTATAATTAATAAAAAACATGAACAGCGATGATCTACTAAACCTTCCTGACTTGTGATTACAAATGATCAAGTTGATGACCAAGCTATTATGCCCAAAAATAAAAGGGCTGTATTCTTTGGCGGCGTGTGGAAAAACAAAACAGTTCCTCGGAAACGAATTCAGCATAGAACAGATTCAACAGATGTCGCCACAAGACATTGTAAAGTATCATAACAGGTATGAAGCGCAACTAGGATCAAGAATGGTGAAAAGCGTCGGGCAAACGGTTCTTAGTTTGTACACTAAACTAGTCAGTAGATTTGCTCCCATTGATTCTGAACAAGACTTTATGTATGATTTAACACAGGATCCAGTTTTAACAAAGTCATTAGAATCTCTAAGCTGTGATCTATATTACAGATTTGGAACATTATTATCACCATTAATCATGGGATTAATTACTTTTAATCATATAGATTTTATTTCCCTTCAAAATGACCAAGCCAGAAAATCAGCAGAATCAGAAAACATTGATTCAGGCGGAGAAAGTGACCAGTAAAAATCCTGGGGGCGTTGCAGCAGGAAAAAAATTAGCAGAGTGGAACAAACAAAATAAATTACAGTTTCGATCACAGATTATAGCCCATAATAAAAAGTGCTAGAGCCTGGATCCAGTTTTAACAAAGTCATTAGAGTCTCTAGGATGTGATCTGTATTACAGATTTGGAACATTATTGCCACCGCTAATCATGGGATTAATTACTTTTAATCATATAGATGTTGTTTCCCTTAAAAATGATCGAGCCAGAAAATCAGCAGAACCAGGAAACATTGAATCAGAAAACATTGAACCAGGAAACATTGAATCCGGTGGGAGAAAGCAACCAGTAAAAAGCCTCCTCATCTGGGCGTGTTGCAGCAGGAAAAAAATTAGCGGAGGTGGAACAAACAAACAAAAAAATTAAAATGGGGAGGTGAGCTCTGGTCACGATCGAGGAGAGTCAGGCTTTCGAGAGCTGCAACATTAATTAACTCTTTTATGTTAATTAACATCCGATCAAGCCTCAAAATGCAGCTAAGTTGACCGAGCACCTGTTTGCCTACCTCCACACGAGTTTTGGATTCCTTTTTTCATGCATCAACGGCCCCGTGAAAAGGAAAATGTGGAAACTCGTACTGTGAAAGTTATGGGTGGCGGTAATGGCGGAACTCGGAAAAGAAAACAACGCAAAACAGGATCCAACACTAGTTCCAGCTCGTCTGACACTTCAGTGACAAAGAATATCGAAGATACTGAAGTAAAGTGCACCCAAAGAAGCAGAAGACCCTAGCCACCAGCACCCCAGCACCATTCAAGGAGAAACTGTCTCGGTTTGTTTATCAGTCGAGAGATACGATGGCGGAGAAAGGGGACGAACGCCCAACAGCAGCTTCAGCAGACTACCACGTTGTTTTCTCTGACTTGTCTCCATCAAAACACCAACTAGGCCTAAGCGAGATTACCAATGAACAGCTGATGATCAAGTTGTGTGCCAATGGAGCAGAAATATCAAAATTGACACAAATGGTGGACGAGTTGAAGGCAACCCTTTTTACGGTGCAGGTGGACAACGACAGACGAAGAAAGAGGTGGCTGATGCGAGGAAGAGAGAGGACCAGCTGAAAACGCAAATCGCCGAAGCCAGCATCGAGCTGAACTTGCTGACAGTCGTGTCGAAGACCTGTCCGCATATGTACGCAGAAATAACTTGCGTATATATGGCATCAAGGAAGAGCAGACGTCCGGAACCAGAGAAACACCCGACCAGTGCGAGGAGAAAGTGCTTGCTCTTTTCAACGACAAACTCAAAATCCCAGTGAAAAAGGGCGATATTGAGGCAGTACATCGGGTGGGCACTAAGCAGGCACGTTGGGTCTGACGATTCCAGCGTCTCCAGGGATAGGCCTACTGGACGGGGCATCATTGTCAGGTTCGTGTCGCGGCGCATTCGGGACAGCGTGTTGTACGCTCGACGCACTCTAAAGGGCACGAGGATCACTTTAGTTGAGGACTATAACCCCCAGAGCCTACACATTGTTGTGTTCAGTAAAGAATGAAAACACTCTCTGTCAACAAGCCTGGTCAAAGAACGGGAACATTTTTTGTGAAGACAGTTAGCGGGAAGATAGGGAGTGTGAAGTCTCTAGCCGACTGGGACAATTGTGTTGATGGATATGATGATGTGTTGCCTGTTACAGAAGGTCAGTAAGTTTGTTTGTTTTTTTTCCTTCGTGTATGTGCGTAAAAGTTTCGTTATAATAACCTTCCTCTTGTAGAGGGATTTTGAGATTTTCCCCTTATTCCAAAATTTTACAATGTTTACCCTTTTCAGCTTTTCATTGGTCAATGTTTTGGGTCAAGGCATTCAACAGCCGTGTGATAAGCGGGATGAGGAACCAGTGGATCTTCGTTTTTTGAATTTGTTATCCTGGCTACATAATGGCTATCGTTGTTTCTTTGACAATTAAATAAAACTACCCGGCTGTGAGAATCTGCTTGTCTTTTTGGTCTTACTGTCGAAGCACGTGGGGTTTTTGTTTTTGTCACGTGATAGATGTTCATGATGGCCGCTAACGGATTTGGCGACTGTGGAAAGGGCCTGTAACTTTTCTTTATGTATTCTTTTTGCACTGTGTATAGCAGAATATGCTTGTTAAAGCCAGTGATGTGGAGTGGGGCAATGGGCCTACAGATGAAACCTTTTTTTAGTTGAAAATTCTACATGTTGTGTGCCTGTCTTGTTTGTTGTCGTTTGTGTGTGCTGATACAGCAAACTTACATTGTGTGCATGTGGATGAGAGTGTGAACATTGAAATTAGGTCAGGTTGGATTTTTCAAATTGTCCTTATGATACTAGTTTTCCAGAAGACAGGGTTATCTTTATTTCGGTGGATTTCTGGATTGAGTGAGGTACTGTTATTCTTTTTTTATTAGTATGTGGAGACAGAAACCAGAAAATGTGCTTAATTCATTTGATTTTACTATAGTTGTGGGAATAAGATATGTTTTGTACTCTGTTTATACCACTCCTTCTTCTCTTCCAAACTTACCAAATGGCGGGTGATAACTCCTTTAAAATATGCTCATTTAACTGTAACGGCTTAAACAACTCCAATAAGAGGAAGGATGTATTTGATTTCCTTAGGAAAAGAGAAGCCAACATATATTGTCTTCAAGAGACACATTTGAAAACAGAATCAGAAAACTTCATAAGAGCAAGTTGGGGTTATTAATGTCTGGCTCTGTGGTTCTGAGACAAATAAAAACGGGGTTGCCATTCTTTTTAGCAATAATTTTGAATATAAATTGTTAGATGTCATTAGAGATCCTCATGGTTGTTATATTGTAATGAAGCTGGAAATTCTAAATAAAAAACTTACCTTAGTCAACCTATATGGGCCAAGTAATAACGATACACCTGAATTTTTTTATGGTGTGTGCGAACAAAAACAAGAAATTATGGTCTTACATAAGGAGTAAGAGACAGGACAACATTGGGATTCCAGACCTGAGAAATAACCAGAATAACCTAATACAGGACCCTGAAGGGAAAGCAAACTTACTAAACAAGCAGTTTTGTTCAGTTTTCTCAAATCCCAAACCTTTAATTAACGATAGACTAAAGGATGATGATAAACTCCCTGAAATGCAAACATCAAAGTAAACAAAGCAGGAGTATTTAAGTTACTGACCAATATCAATGAAAACAAAGCTACTGGTCCCGATGGCGTTCTGGCAAGCTCTTAAAATTATGTGCCAATGAATTGAGTGAGGTATACCAATTACTTTACAAGCTTCACTGGACCAGGGAGTAATACCTGATGAGTGGCGAGATGCGAGCATTGTTCCCTTATTTAAAAGGGTGACAAAACAAAAGCAGAGAATTATAGACCTGTATCTCTTACATCCATATCAGCTAAATTACTTGAACATATAATATATAGTACATAATGGACCATTTTGACAAATATGATTTCTTAAATAACGCCCAGCATGGTTTTAGACAGCGAAGGAGTTGTGAGACTCAACTTATAACAACTCTCAATGATTTTAGTAACTGTCTTAACAACAGACAGCAAATAGATGCAATTTTATTAGATTTTTCTAAAGCCTTTGATAAGGTTGACCATGAGGGCCTGCTGCTTAAATTAGAACACATTGGCATTGGCGGTTCTTGCTAAAATGGGCTAGATCATTCCTCGTTGGGAGAACGCAGAAAGTTGTTGTGGAAGGGTCGTCATCCCATTGTAAACCAGTCTTGTCAGGTGTACCACAGGGAACTGTTCTGGGGCCCTTGTTTTTCTTAATTTATATAAATGACATAAGTAGAAATCTCTCTCCTGGAACTACTATAAGGCTTTTTGCAGATGACAGTTTAGTATATAGAACAATCAGAAGCAAGAATGATACACGCATTCTACAAGAAGATCTAAACGCTTTACAAGAGTGGGAAGAGACTTGGAAAATGGAATTTCATCCTCAAAAGTGCCAAGTGTTGCGTATATGTAACAAACGCTCACTAATTAGATCAGATTATTCTATCCATAATACTATTCTTAAAGAAACTAATGCTGCAAAATTTTAGGCGTGATTATAGATAGTCGTCTCAAATGGAAAGAACATTACAATTTAGTATGTAAGAAAGCAAATAACATCTTAGCTTTCTTACACAGGAATATCAATGACTGCCCCCAAAAGGTTAAAGACGACTGCTACAAAACACTGGTTAGACCAGTACTGGAATATGGTTGCTCAGTTTGGGATCCTTACATCTAAAGGACATTGATAACCTTGAAAAGATTCAGAAGAGAGCAGCACGGTTCGTAACAGGGAACCACATCAGAGAAAAGGGGAATACTAGGAAGAACATGAGGAAATTAGAATGGAAACCCTTAGAAGAGAGAAGAGCTTTTATTAAACTTAACACCTTTTTCAAAGGCAGAGCTAAAGTAATTGATATTCCATGGAACAACTAGTATTGAATAAAAGTAGCACCAGGAGTGGCGGTCAGTGTTATACCATACCTGCATCAAATATTGACAGCCACTTACATTCTTTTACCCCAGTTCTGTACGGCTGTGGAACTCACTGCCGGGTGCCATCAAGATGCCACAAATGCAATCTCTTTTAAAAAACAAATTGATACAACAGTTTTGAGATCTGCATATTGATGTTTTTCTATTTTTTACTTCCCAGATATTTTACTGTTAACTGGGTCTGAATTTGGCCATGCTTTTAACTTCTTGAATATCGAGTGCGACCCTTGTTGCCAAATTGCTCCAGGGGCCAACAGTCTAGTCGCATATTTTATGTTATTTTATTTTGCTTTTTAACATGCGCGCTGGTGACCTACTCGTTTTTGAGTGAACCAGTATTTTAGGAAGAAGAAGAAGAAGGGAAACAAATTGAGCGCATTGCCAATGAACATGTGATTATCACTGGTGACTGGAATTGTGCCCTGGACATGAAAATAGATGTCAGAAATTATGCAAGTGTGAATAATCGTCCTAGGACCAGAAAAAGAATTATTAACATGATGGTAAAATTCAATCTTTTTGATGTTTTTAGGGAAATGTATCCTGAAAAAAGATCATATACTTGGCGTAAATTTAATTCATTTAAAACAAGGAAGACTTGATTATTTTCTAATTACTGAAGAATTATTGGTCGAAACAAATAACATTTTACTAACCCGGGATACAGATCAGATCATTCTTTAGTCACTATACTTTTAAAAAAAGAGCAGCTTAAACGTGATAGGCCTTTCTGGAAATTTAATAATAGTTTGCTAAAGATAAAAAATATATTTCAGAAATAAAAAGAATCATCAATGAGGTGAAAAAACAGTATGCACTATTACCTTACAATTTAGACAACATTGAAAATATTCCTAACGAAAATATTCCTTTGAGATCAATGATCAACTTTTATTTGAAACCCTGTTATTAGAAATTAGGGGGAAAACAATATCTTATAGCACTTACAAAAAAAGAAAGGAACCCAGCAAGAACTCAAACACTTGAAAAAAGAATAAGTAATCTTGAACGTGATTTGCATGAGGAAGATATTCCAGTTTTAGAAAACTTAAAAACACAGTTACAGGAAATTAGGGATCACAGGGTTCAAGGTATGGCAATGCGTTCGAGGGTTCGCTGGATCCATCAGGGTGAAAAGGTTAGTAAATATTTCTGTAATCTTGAAAACCGTAACTACCTAGACAAGTCTATACCTTTCTCGAAAAAGAAAATGGAACAATAATTTCAGATCAAAAAAATATTCTTAATGAAACAAAATGCTTCTATGAAAATTTATATTGCTTTAGAGAGGTAAACGATGTTAACATTACTGATGAACTCCCTGATGCACCAGTTCTATCTAATGAGGAGAGTGAATCTATCGAAGGCTTGATAACATTTCAGGAAGCTGCTTGTGCTTTGAAAAATATGAAAAATTTAAAAGTCCAGGACCTGATGGCTTTACTGTTGAATTTTTTAAGTTTTCTTTATTGATATTGGCTCTTTCCTTGTGCGTTCTATCAACGAGAGTTTTGACAAAGGTCAAATGTCAATAACCCAGCGGCAAGGAACTATAATATGTATCCTAAAGAAGGGAAACCTAAACGATTTATTAAAAACTGGCGCCCTATTTCCCTTTTGAATACTACATACAAAATCGCTTCAGCTTGTATTGCTAACCGTCTCAAGAGAGCATTACCAAGTGTTATTCATGAAAGCCAAAAAGGTTTTCTAAAGGGCCGTTTCATTTGCGAAAATATCAGGTTCTCTACGATACATTGTTGTACACTGAAAATAAAATATTCCAGGCATGTTATTATTAGTAGATTTGAAAGGCGTTTGACAGTGTGTCTTGGTCCTTTCTACTAAAATGCTTACATTTTTAAAATTTGGCCCAGACATTATTAAATGGATAATGACTTTTTATAACCAAATTTCTACCTGTATCTCGGTCAATGGCCAATACACTCCTGGTTTTCAATAGAAAGAGGAGTCAGACAGGGGGATCTGCCTCACCTTATTTGTATTAATCTGTGCGGAAATATTGTCTCTCATGATCCGCCGTAATGTGAACATTAAAGGAATTAAAATTAAAAATAAAGTAAACTTACTATCCCAATTTGCTGATGACACAACATTGTTGCCTTGATGGATCAGAAAAGTCATTTATTGAAGCAATACATACCCTCACAAGATTTGCACATATTCTGGTCTAGAAATAAATTATGACAAAACCCAAGTTGTTTGGATAGGTAGCAGAAAAAATTCTGGCATGCAAATTATGCTTGATAAGAATTTTGTTTGGGACCAGGCACTTTTAAGGTTTTAGGCATTACATTTTCCACCACACTGACACTATTGTACAACTAAACTACGAGGACAACCTTTTTCAATCAGACGCATCTTAGCGTCTTGGAAAAAAGACAGATTACTCCGTATGGAAAAATAACTGTTATTAAAACCTTAGTGTTTTCAAAAATTATCTATTTATTAATTAATTTGCCTGACCCACCAGACTATTTTTTGAATCTTTAGAAAAAGAACTGTACATGTTTTTGTGGAATGGCAAACAAGGCAAAATCAAAAGGTCTGTGGTTGAAAAACAGTACTTTGAAGGGATTGAAGATGCTGAATGTTGGAAACTTTTTGTCTTCTATGAAGATATCTTGGTTAAGGAACTGAACTCTGATTCTGAGTGGAAGGATTTTACCCTTAATATGTTTCCTAGGTTAGGACATTTAAAACATTTTGGAGCCGAATATGCTAATATTATTATTGAAATGTTGGAAACCCATTCTGGAAGGATGTTGTAAAACATTACAAAAAACTATGTATAAAATGTTGTGTATCTTCTGTGCATGAATTCGTGTCTGAATGTATTCATTACAACATTAATATTATACGGGACGAAGGTTAGTTTGGGTGCGAGAATGGTGTGACTATGACATTTTCTATGTAAAAAATATAATTAATGATAATGGTCAGTTTATGACATATAACCAATTTCTGCTTAAGTACCAGGTATTAGAACCAATTTTATATTGTATGAAGGTATGTCGACGCAGTCCGAACATTGTCAAAGTTAAATGTAGTTCTAACCAACAGATACAAAACTTTAGACTCGATGACATGGTCCTTTGTTTATAAGGGCATAAACATGTGCAGACCATTTTAAATGGAATGATGCTATTCCAACAGCAGTCAAAAATGGAACAACTTGTTTGAAACTCTGAGCTGAGCTTTTTCACATATTATAAAACACCAAAGAGTACAGCTCAGATGGTTTCAACAACTATTACATAACATCCCCAGAGTATTTGTAGGATTAAATTATTATTCCCCTATTGCAAATGTGTAATTTGAATAGCAATGCTTCAATGATGTTTTTGTATATTGTGCTAAGCACAGTTTTTCATGCTGCTTAAAAAAACCTACATTGATAGACTACCTACCAAATTCGACTAAAGAGATTTAGTTTTGTTCAGGATTTAAAACAAAATACAAATCATTGATAATGCTGCTATTTTTAAATTTGTTCATGCTAATTTTTATATAAAAAAGACAATGTGATTGTATCAACAATTCCGCCTCGTGTTGTAGTCGTGTTTTGTTATGTTTGTATGTGTATTTGCATATGTATATGTGTATTATATGTAGTGTATAGGTGTATGTTTGCAGGTGTGTGTATGTATAGTAATATATACATGTGTGTGCATATGTGTACATACGTATGTGTGTGTGTTGTGTGTGTGTGTGTGTGTGTGTGTGTGTGTGTGTGTGTGTGTGTGTGTGTGTGTGTGTGTATGTACATTGTGTGGGTGCATGTTATTTTCTCAAATTCATAGTACCTAGTATTACTGTTTTGTCACTATAATGTTCTGTGTTTGTCAGTTGTTTGTAACTGAAAATGAAAAACAAACCTCCTTGTAACTACTACTTTTTTTCTCTTTTTTTTTCCCCACTCATTCAAACTGAGTAAAACACAAGAAAAATTGCCAGATTGTAACAATTGTATATTTACTATTCATAATTCATTTATTGTTTATAACTATGCAGCCTTACATTCGTACATGTACTGGACATGCTTATGTCAAATTGTTTGTTAAATCCATGTCGAAGGATGAGTGCGTGAAGAAAGGAAGAAAGTGAAGGAACTGTAGAGTGGAGGGATGAGAGAGGAGGAATAAAACATATTTTTTAAAAAAAATTAAAATTACAAGCACATAATATAACTCATAATGAAAAAGTGCTAGAGCCGCAGCCAGTTGTTTCAATGCTGGCTATAAAAACACCTGAACAAGTTGATTCAGAACCTGCAACAACAACAGAGTCGCCTACACCACCAAAGTCTTCAAAGAAATTTCTTAAAGGTGTCATTTTTGGCTTCATTGCTTCTGGGGATGGTTATTACGGTTATAAAATATATAAACAAAGGCAGCTAAAACTAAAGCAGTCAAAAAAATCTCCACCACTAAATACAGAACACAAAAGCATGCCAGAACCGCCAACAAAAAAGCTCATTTTGATCCATTTCTAATGCAATAATATTTTAAGAACTTAATTTTAAAATTTTTTGTTTTTTTGATAAAAATAGATCATGGCGGATTATTATTTGTTTAAAATGATGGAGTCAATAAATAAAGACATGGAGTCTATAAAAGACATTTCCATAGACCAGAATTGTAATCAATGCGGTTGCTTAGGATGTAAGAACTTCATTAAGATCTATGCCAACCGATCTCGCGCAGAGAACGCCGAGCAAGATATTCTCAGCGATGACGCGTTTTTTGAGGCGTGTGTGTACTATATTAGACATCTGCTGTTTAAGACAAAAACATAGATTGTATTGTTTTTTTGATAATTATAAGATAACTTGAATAAGAACTTAACCGTCTTCTCCCCACTCGATCAGAGAACACACTGTGCTGTTGGCCGCACTCCAAAACCGGGCTTGAAGGGCCAACTTTGGCATTAAGCCAAGCGCCCCAGGCAGAGGCAGGATAAACAGTTGGACAACGTCACTGTTTGGCAAGCCTTGTCTGGTAATTAGAAACTCGATTCCTACATAGAACCCTGATGCTTGGTTGTACTTAAAGGATGACTTAATACAATCTTGAGGTAACTTAAGTTAAAAACTTGAGGCGACTTAATCAAGAACTTTTTAAGAAATTAAGGTGACTTAAGTAGAAACTTAGAGGAACTTAATTAAGAACTTAATTAAGAACTTAATTAAGAACTTTATTAAAAACTTGGGGTGACTTGATTAAGAGCTTAATTAAGAACTTGGGGTAACTTGAGTAAGAACTTAATTAAGAACTTGGGGTGACTTAATTAAGAACTTAGAGGTTACTTGATTAAGAACTTAGAACGACTTGATAGCGACTTGAATAAGAACCTATGGCGGCTTGATAAAACGTAAAATAAAAACACAATCCATTGTTACATTCCTTACATGCTTTCCTTTGTGCGAGCCCTTCAATTACAGCTTACAAAATTGCAATGTGGGGCGACGCATTTGTCACTTTACTAGTGGGCGACCAGCCAACGCAAATCAGCCCGTGTCAAATTACACAAAATTACATAGCCAGGCAGCAACGCGTGCCAGTGATCCAAAAATCTTGTTCTCGCGCGGAGCAATCCTCATTTCTCATTGGACAAATGTCTCACGTGAGAAACCGCCCCTGCCCTCAAGTAATATGTGTCCAGTATATATTAAATCTCAAACTAAACAACGTTGAGAATATGCCTGCGGTAGTTTTATATTCTTGTTTGTCATGGTATTGCAAAAGTCTAAATTTGGCCCTTTTCCCTACCCTCAAGTGATCTCTTCACATTTCGTGTTTGGTCACTGGCGCAGCTATAAATGCTCGCAAACCAATTTCGTGTTTATATGTGTTTGGGTCACTGGCGCGGCTATGAACGCCCGTAAACCCAAATCTGGAAGAGTCACTAAAAAGGGGGTGAGGGGATTGCCCCAAATTAGAAAATAGCGAGCAGGCAACCAAGTATGAAAGTATACTACTGTTGGAAGCATATTCTCAAAACCCTTCACATCTGGCCGTGTTATATGTGACCCTCTGGGTCTGGCTTGGGGCCCTAGGGCGCCATGGGGTCTCAAGTGAGATCCAGAGGTGATCAATAATGCGGCCAGATGCGAAGAGTTTGCATTTTTTATTTATAATCGTTGTTTTTTTAGTTATTGAAAGAGAATATGTGATGGATTATCATTTTTAATTCATTTTGAAGTCTTACTTGTCAGAGAACGGGGAAATATTCATTCTGGCGTCATCCGCTCAAAACTGGTTTTGAGCGGATGAGTCAGAATGAATATTTCCCCGTTCTCTCCTATTCTGCTAATCACGATTCAAATTCAGGTGTGTGGCCCAGCCTACTTAACAAAAAAAACAAATTCAGGCTGTGCCCAATCCACAAAGAAAGATTCAAATTCGGGCGTGGGGGCCCCTTATAAAACACAAAACAAATTCAGGGGGGCCCCCCAAATCTGCCACCGGTCTCACACAAAATATCAAATCAAACATTTTTTCCTGATGTACAACAAAATTTTTTCCATTCCCGGGGATGTGAAAAAACACATGGCAACATTAAACCAGAAAAATCATAAAATAACACGTGAGCATGTACTGATCCCCCCCCCAAATGGGCAATGAAAAAAAGCAAAAAAAAATAAAAAACTGAAAATAACACATAAACTAGGCTAACCCCGGCCTATGCGGGGCAATCAAAAAAACAAAACCCACCCCGTACATTATTTACAGGTAGCTGCCCGAATAGATGACTGCTCCACCCCACCACAATCCCGCAGCCCTAAGCTTCTCCTACCATTTTTGCTTCTTTTGTTACCTACAACAGAAACACCCGGGGAGGCATACCCCAAACCCTTGACCTACTCCTGCCCCCCTCAATCTTGACCCCCGTTTGTGGCTCGCCAAAGCCCGGGGCAGTATTTTTGCGCATTCCAGGCTTTACAAGAGAGTCGCGCCCCTTTTTACACTTTTTAGCCGGAGCGTGTGAAAATCTGGGGACCCTTCTACCCTGTCGCCCCTTCACGCGACGAATCACCCCCCTTTTCAAATGTTATGAGATGATCCCTCACTCATCTTACCAAACCCGATTTTCCTTCTCCTGAGAAATTCCTTGGTTCGAACCCCCTCACTGCCTATCCCCCCTTATTGAGACCTTATTTACTTTCCCCTTTCCTGACACTGGATTATCTGCCCCTTTGACTGTCTTTGGCATTTCCAAAGATAGCGGGCACCTCGACCTTCTTCCCATGCGTTTTACCCCCCTCCCTGTCCCAACCCAGTGCTGGCCCAGTTACTCTGTGGTCCTGTTGGCCCCGCCCCGGGGTCCGCCACGTGGCTCCTACTTTTCTGACACCACGGAAAAACCCCAAAAACTTTTTGAACCCACCCCACGGCCACCAGGCCCACGGCACCGCCACGAGGCCACCTCCATGGGCCCCCGGCCCCCGCCACTACGGCCCCCTCCCTGGCTACGGGGACCCCCACACGGCCACCCCCAGGGCCCACGGCACCCCCATACGACCCATTTTAGGTCCCCCTGCACCAAACCCCCACGGCCCCCCTTTATGGCTACACAGCTCTACGCTAGCGGCGCCCGTGCACTCCACCGCGTTCGTTTACTTTCCTACCCTGCATGCCCTTGCTTTCCCCCCTTTGACTGGGAGCCTGGTTAGGCTTGGAGGATAACCTACCCCCCAACAAGCTGGATAGGGGAAAATTGTTTTCACTGCGCAGTGAGGTTCTCCGACAAACTCGACTCTACTTTGACACGGGCCCAAAGGGGCCATTAATTTTTCCATCGGATTCGCACGCAGGTGTTTCCCCGTATAGTCTTTCCCCTCCAAAACCGGGGTTACCCTTGCCGTTAGAGTCATCCCCTTTTCAATAAGCGGCATGGGTTCCCGTTTACCGCCCCAGAGTTGGGGGTGGCACCCCGCCTCCTGTTGAATTTTATCAACGGCAACAACGGAATGTTTCGCATCCCCTACATTCCTTTTGGGGAATACCCCCTCGCCCACTTTAAACATGGCGTTTACCCCAACATTTCTTCAGTCCCCCCGTTGCACGGGACTTAAAAAGCGTTTCAAATGCGGTCTCGCCTCCTGTTTGTAGGATCGGCGAATCACCCCGACGTGTGGGCTGGGGATTTCGGGTCATGTTCGATCCCTCTCCCCTTAAAGCTGATCATGGGGAGATTCATACCTTCTGCAACTTTCCCAATCCTTAAACTTCTAATTCCTTTTTGCCAAGAAACCGTGAGATCCTTTTGCAAATGGAAGAATTTTTCCTTAACGATCTCCTCCTCAAAATTCAAAGTTTGTTCATGTTTCCAACCCTTACCATTTGTCAAAAGGCCTAACCGATAAAGAAAAATGACTGCGTCTCACCTTATTTACGACGGTTTCTCTGAACAATTTCCCAATCATCGGGGGGTTACTTTAACCTCGAAACAAAGCATGGCACCGACTCATATCTGTTTGTTTTCCCGGGGGTAAGCAGAAAAAAAAACACCCTACTTTGGGGGTCAGCAGCGCGACAAATTTGTGGCCCACCATTCTTGGGGAAACCCTGACTTTGGAAATTTTTAAATGCAATGAAATCCTCTAAGTGGGCCCGGGTTATATCGAACCTTGGCATATTGATCAAGGACTGAATTGGTACAAAAGTTCACTTGAAGTTTTTTCGCCCCGTCCCTTCTTTTCCAATTTTTAAATTTTTTTAACTCAAACTGCCTTATCTTCTCTTTTCTCTTTCCTCCTTTTCCTCCTTCTCCCCTTTTTCCTCCTTTCCCCTTCTCTTTCTCCTCTCTCTTTCCCATTCTCTTTCTCTCTCCTCTCTTTCCCGTTCTCTCTCCTCCTTTTTCCCGTTCTCTTTCTCTCTCCTCTTTTCCCCGTTCTCTTTCTCTCTCCTCTTTTTCCTGTTCCCTTTCCTCTCCTCTTTTTCCCGTTCTCTTTCTCTCTCCTCTTTTTCTTTCCTTCTTCCGTTCCCTTTGTATTTTCTGGACCTCGATTACATGGGGCCAGTTCTCATCTACTATGCCTTCAGTTCCGGACCCTTTAGTCCTAAAGCTTTTCCTTCTTCTATGAGGTCCATCTTTTTCAGTGGACCTATTGTCTCAGCACCCTCTTCAGTCGACATTTTGAAGCTATCTAACCCTCGATCAGCAGTTAATACAACCACAGTAACAAGCGAGATATCCACACGATCACTTGTAAATAAGCGATCAAATAGTTGTGCTACACACAATCAACCTCAACAGCAACCAAATCAAGCAAGTTCAAACAACAGGCCCAGTCATGAAAAAAAAAAGATCAAAACAATCAACACATGACAAACGTCTTTCCAGGTAAGAAAAAAATCTAGGTTTCCACAATTACGACAAATTTCAAATCCCTTGCAATTGAACAAAACCCAGAATCAAATCACTTATGGCTCATTTATGTTCATCCCGACGAGCCCCCAAATTGTGACGGGTCTCCGACGCTCCCCCCTCGTTATTAAAATATGATTTTCATATTCAGGGATGCAGGGGTTATAGACAGAAGTATTTAGCTTTCACAACCAAAATGCGCTCTCGCATAGGCACACGCACTCTGTCACTCACATCGGGCCCGCACAAAGGTGACGGGAAACCAATAACATTTCATAGAAAATAATCAACTTTATATTAACTTGACTCCGAGCCCCCACCCGTCACTACACAACAACAACTATCTGTATCATACAACAATGTAAACAGCATAGGCCTACAGACAATTTCATAAATCGCATCCCCTGTTCTTCAGTTATTCTTACTTAGCCAGGAAACAATATTCCACTAATCGTTGCACACGTATAACCTTAAGAGCAAATAAAGCGTTCATAACTTGCCAGCATTCCCTTGGTTGACCGTCAGTTTCTCTCATGCCACTGTGCGACCACGAGCTGAAGCTGCCACACTGTTGTGTCCTCCCGATTGGCCAATCCCAGTTGGGGACACTGGCAACGTAGCTTGAGTCACACCCTCACACCGAGTCTCCCGGACTCCACCACCACACTTCGCCCTCTCCATGGAAAGGGCTCCTGTCGGCCTCTCCCACAGGTCTTCTCTGGCTGCAAACACCCCACCGTTGTCTGGCAGCTCCTGTCTAGGCTCCAACAGGCTGACACGTCTTGCTGTCGACCGTCCCCACACGGGAGACAATTCTTCTCGTCGTCGCTCCGAGGCTAACAGCAACCTACACTGTCTTACGTCCCCACCCAGGAGACAACAAGGCGACAGCTAACCTCTGCTTCATGCTGTATTTTCTTGAGCCCTCAGCAAGACGGCGAGTTCACTTCCCTTAAGTAAGTCACACACTCCCTGGTTTTCCAAGCAGCTTATATTCATTCTCAAACAAGAGAGAACCCGAGTTTCACTGGCTCGACCAATGGAATCACTGACACACACACATCACCCGATTTGTACCAATAAATCCCCAAGTTATTTTTATTCCACCAATGGAATCACTAGTCACCTACACATACACACACACAACAGCTGCTAGCGCTAACCAGACTTGGGTACCAGTGGTTAATGCATAACTCCTATTCAAACTCATGTTCGATTCCCCGAAGCTACCCATTGTACTAACAGCCTGGACTTCTCTACCAGCCATGACTGATGCTTCAAGTATTTACTACCTCTATAGATAACAAGGTGCAAATCACTCAATAGGCCGAAGCCTTCCATTCATTTCCTCAGAACAGGGACGACTGAATGGTCGCTGTACTCTGCCTGCAGGCTGACGGTCACCTACCCGTGACGGTCACCTGACACGATCGCATCCCTTCAGCCCACTGGAGAACCCAGTGATAGCCAGCCAGTGGTCGGACTGGACACTCCTCTACCCAGGACCAGCAGGTCGGCAACTCCTTGTCACTATCCCTCGGACATGCGAAACACTTCCCAGTAACTCTCCCTCCTTCAGTATGCGACTCGGGGTATTCCCCCATGGTGATGCCTGAATTCGCACACTTGAAGAACCCAAGGACTTGCTACTCAACAACAGCAAAACTACCCTATTTTGCCTAAATGCTCGAGAACATTCGGCCGACTCATGACATATATATATTCTTAAAAATTCCATTTCACTTTTTGTTGTATATACTTAAAAGTTAAGAAAAGTTTCTTCACCCAAGTCCACAACTAACTGCAACATGTCTTTAATTTGGACACATGGCCTACTAAACAGAGACTCTGAATAGGCTATTTGAATATCAACAACTCAAGAAATAAAAAAAGACGATGTCGCAACTATCTCCATAACAGTGGTAACAGCTTTCATTTATTTTGTTTTGCGGAATCCCGTTTGTCCCTCAGAATAACAGATGCTGATATGAGCATACCGGGATATGAAATAATTAGACTTGATCCGTGTAAACCTAAAGTACAGGCCTATTTTTGTACCTAGCATCTCATTAAACTGTAAAAAACTAAACAGCCTTGAAAACTATGGGATTGAATCTGTATGGAAATGAAATCAGTATGAAAAACAATAAACCACTTATTATAGGATTTGTATACAGAAATCCATCTGAAACTTTGGAACTGGCAAGATAAATTTCATGTTCTCATGGATGAAGTAACAATGCTAAGCTTTGAAACTATTATTTTTGGAGATTTTAGTACAGATTTAATGAAACCTAAACCCAAGTGGCATCAAAACTACACCTTACACGGTCTTGAACAACTTATTGACATACCAACCCGTATAACTGAGCAGTCAAATACCCTAATAGATCACATTTATACAAACACAAAACAGTCCATCATTGAAGTATGCTCTCCGCCATGTGGATGTAGCGATCATAATCCCGTTTGTCTGACGTGGTTCAAAAACCGTTTAAAAATTCCAAAAGCAGGGCACAAGATTATATATTATAGGAGCTTTAGAAACTTTAAGGAAGAAGATTTCCTTCAGACCTTGCCACAGCACAATTGGAATATATATACCAATAAGATATCCTGATGAAGCAACTGAATTTTGGATTAACACATTTATTTCCGTGTATAACAAACATGCTCCATTCATTAAAAAAAAGTCAGATAAGAAGCAAAACCACCGTGGATAACAAAAGAATAGATATTGAAATTAACATAAGAAACCAGTAAGCAATTCCGGAACAAATAAAGAATTCCGTAAACAAAAATAAGGTAAACACAATGAAACGTAAATCTAAGCGTAATTACTTTCAAAAGATGTTAATTTCTACAAAGGATTCACGTCAGATTTGGAAAGCCATTAACATGCTGAACAATAAACAAGTCTAAAGAAATCACGAAATTATCACAGATGTAACTGCAGATCAGTTAAACAACCATTTTGCTAGTATCAAAGAAAAAATTATATCAAATGATAGGTCCAATGAAATGACCTTGAGCATTTAAAACACTACCCTGATTTAAAAGATATTAGCTTTTCCTTTACCCTCCAACCAATGACTATGGACTTAGTAAAAGTATTTCATCTTTAAAACAATCAGGTACACGCGATTAGATGGTTGAGATGCAAAAAATACTAAAGATTTCATGTCCAATAATTACTGATACACTAACGTATTTGTACAATTTATGCATAGAGAAACAAACCTTTCCCTTAAAATTTAAGGAAGCAAAGTAATTCCACTTCATAAATCTGGCGATAAGTCAATTCCATCAAATTATAGACCAATTTTATTTTATCTGCTTTATCTAAACCTATTGAAAAACACTTGCAAAATTACTATATTCTTACCTTACGAAAAACAATTTACTCCACGACGATCATCTGGTTTCCGTAAAAATCATTCCTGCCATACAATCCTTGTCAGCTTATTGATAGCCTCTTATGTAGTATAAATGAAAATACATTTACTGATATTCTCTTTATAACTTTGAAAAAGCTTTTGATGTAACAAATCATTCTCTCCTGTTTTCGTAAACTGGAACTCTACAAATTAACTCCAGAATTCATAAATCTCATGTCCTCATTCCTATGTAATAGGAAACAATCAGTAACAGTCAACATAAAACATCAAATTTAATGTCCATCAAATATGGTGTACCACAAGGCTCTGTATTGGGCCCTCTACTGTTTACTGTCTACGTCAATGATCTACCTATTTTCTTGAAAGTAATTGCGAAATGTTTGGCCGATGATACTCTCTTCATTCCAGTGATTTAGATCCATATAGATGAGCTAGTAAACTCCAAAATGATGTTAAAAACTCATCGAATGGACTCAGTTGAACTATATGTCCTTAAATGCAAGCAAAACCAACTGCATGTTTGTATGTGCCCGACAAAAAGACAAAAGATGAAGTCAAAATTTCCACCATTGTTTATATCTGACCAAAAAATAGAAGTCGACTCAAATAAAATACTAGGAATAATAATTGATAAAGATTTAACATGGACCGGCACTAACGTCAATGGGGAAACGTCTCTCAAAAAATTACTTCAATTAGCCAAGATTAAGAACTTCCTGGACACCCATTCTCGAAAGCTCTTTTTCTGTGCTGATATTCTATCAATCATTGATTATGCATCAACCCTATGGGGTAACTGCAGTGAAACCAACTTGAAAATTATTCATCGAATGTATAAAAGAGCATTAAAATTAGTATTACTAAAATCAAGCACCCTAACAACAGAAGACTATAAACAACTTAATATGTTAACCTTATACAACGACTTTTGTTCAATAAGGCAGTATGCATGGATAAGTTACAAACGGATATGCTCCTAAAAAGATAAGAGATTCATTTACAACTAACATAGACATAGTCATTTATTATCCTTTCCTAGACCAAGAAATAATCTTTATAAATCTAGTCTTTTGTACTCTGGTGGAAATATATGGAAAAAGCTACCAATCACTTTGAAAAACATAAGAACAAAATCAGTTTAAGAAAAATCTGAAAAAAGCATCTCATGGATGGTTAGCAATCAATATTTTCTCAAATTCTCTTGAAATAACTCTTCAGTGATTTTACATGATGTATCCTTGTGTATATGTTTATGCCTATGTACAGTCTGTTTATGTGTGTGTATGCTTGTAGAGAATGTATTGATATTGTACATAACTTAACTCTCTCTCTCTCTCTCTCCTCCTTCTCTCCTCCTCTCTCTCTCTCTCTCTCCTCTCTTCTCTTGTTACTTCCTTGATATGAATAACTATAATAGGCTTGAATTCTTTTTTGCACTCCCTCTCCCTCCACCCCCACGCCTCCATCCTATTCCTCATCCCCTTCAGATTTCACCCCCACCACCTCCCTCGCCCTTTTCCGTAGATTTTCACTCTGTATTTCTTCATTTTCTTTTCTTTTATTTTCTTATTCAGTTTTCTTTGTTTTGTTATGATGGCTTGATGTAAAAAAGCAGTTTCTCTGCTTATTCAAGTTCCATCTGGAAATAAAATTTTGACTTGACTTGACTTGACACACGCGCGCACTCACGCTTCCGCCTCCCCCTTTCCCCATCCCCATACCACATATCAGGACAGCGCTGTGTTCACGCCAAATCAAAATTCCGCGTAATACTTCGACGGAAAAAAACTTAGCATTGTTGCCATTTGTATATGCGTGTGTATATGCGTCCGTGTGCATTTCGAGTGTGCGTGCGTAAGTGCGCGCGCGCGTGTGTGCGTGCGTAAGTGCGTGCGTCGTACATGCGTGCTGCGGTGTGGGTGTAAAACGGTATGTTACTATCAAATCGAAAGAGAGTAGAATAATGGACAGGAAGGTGGAGGGGTGGGGAGGCGTAGAACCCGTCAGAATCATCTCGCTGTCAAGTTTTGAGTGAGGGGTGAATGTTACAACGGTGAGATG
>JAFLJL010010717.1:7313-27598 GCA_018398815.1 Conus ventricosus
TTTGTCACTCCAAACAGTTTGTCTTTCCCCTACCGATTATCTCCTCTAATTCATGGATATTCAAATCATGACGGTCACGCCTACACACCTACTCTCTGTGGTGGTCAATCGGTCATTTAATTGATTAGCTAGATTTCCCACCCACCACTTCCCTTCCCTATTAACTGGCGCCGTGTGGCTTAAGTCGTGGCACTGGTCAGTGTAAATTGGCTAGATGAGTCCGCCCAGGCACTGAGATGCGTCCGGGCAGACATCGAGGCGTCGGTCAAAACGGCTTAGTCTGTCTGGGTGGATCGTACGTCTCCGTGAAGCCTCTCCATAAGCTTAATTGGCTGGGCCCGACCATGGGCCGTCTATGTGGCGCCTAGAATGTTTGAGTTGAAGCTTATGTCCGAACAAATTGGCTGGCGACTCCACAAGTTGGGTTGTTTCATTTTTTGTCCGTGACAGTGTGTGTGTGTGTGTGTTGTGTGTGTGTGTGTGTGTGTGTGTGTGTGTGTGTGTGTGTGTGTGTGTGTGTGTGGACGAAGGAGAGAAGAGAGATGAAATTTGATGATTCTGTCACAGAGAGAGAGAGAGAAGAGAGAGAGAGAGAGAGAGAGGAGAGAGAGAGGAGAGAGAGAGAGAGAGAGAGAGAGAGAGGGGGGGGATAGACACGTACATACATCAGTTTTTCTCTATCGATGTGTCTTTTTTGACACGAATGCACGCAAGCAAGCAAGGAAGCGCGCGCGCGCGCGCACACCCCACACACACACACACACACACACACACACACACAGAGAGAGAGAGAGAGAGAGAGAGAGAGAGAGAGGGTGAGAGGAGAGAGAGAGAGAGAGAGATTGAATACTGGGGGTGGGGGAGTGGGGAGGAGTTGAGGCAAGTCGAATTACATAATATAATATATACTTGAAAAAAAGGTGTGTGGTGTGTGTGTGTGTGTGTGTGTGTGTGTGTGTGTTGTGTGTGTGTGTGTGTGTGTGTGTGTGCAGGGGGGGGGGGGAGGGGGGGGGGGGGTTGTGCGAGCTGAACACACTTAGGGTGTGTCAGAGGATTGCGTCATTTCGTGTTGGCGCAGAGCGGGCGTGTGGAGGGAGGGAGGGAGGGAGGAAGGGGCTCTGGGTGAGTGGATGGGTGGAGAAACAGTGTAAGGGGTCGTGAGTTGTTGGGTGGGGTGGGGGTGAGGGTAAGGGTGCAGCTGGAGATTGATGATGCGGGGGGGGGGCTAAATATAAGAGTGGGGATGCTGATGTTGATGTGAAGACGCGATGGGGAAATGGGGGAAGGGGAATATATCTCTTTACATGTTTATTTTGTTTTGTTTTATTTCATTTTAATTCATTTTGTTTCTTTCTTTTTTTCATTTTTCTTTATTTTGTTTTGTTTCATTTTATTTCATTACCATGTTTGTTTGTTTTTGGGTTTTGTTGTTGTTGTTTTTTTTAACAGAGATTTGAAACGTATCTTGTATGATAACATCCCCGATTGTTTCGTCTTAAATTTGGCTTGGTAAGAGCGTGCAGCATCTCTCTCTCTTTCTGTCTCTGTCTCTGTCTCTGTCTCTGTCTCTCTCTCTCTCTCTCTCTCTCTCTCTCTCTCTCTCTCTTCTCTCTCTCTCTGTGTGTGTGTGTGTGTGTGTGTGTGGTGTGTGTGCAGGGGGGGGGGAGGGGGGGGGGGGGTTGTGCGAGCTGAACACACTTAGGGTGTGTCAGAGGATTGCGTCATTTCGTGTTGGCGCAGAGCCGGCGTGTGGAGGGAGGGAGGGAGGGAGGAAGGGGCTCTGGGTGAGTGGATGGGTGGAGAAACAGTGTAAGGGATCGTGAGTTGTTGGGTGGGGGTGGGGGTGAGGGTAAGGGGTGCAGCTGGAGATTTGATGATGCGGGGGGGGGGCTAAATATAAGAGTGGGGATGCTGATGTTGATGGGGAAGACGCGATGGGGGAAATGGAGGAAGGGGAAATCTCTTTACATGTTTTATTTTGTTTTGTTTTATTTCATTTTAATTCATTTTGTTTCTTTCTTTTTTTCATTTTTCTTTATTTTGTTTTGTTTCATTTTATTTCATTACCATGTTTGTTTGTTTTTGGGTTTTGTTGTTGTTGTTTTTTTTAACAGAGATTTGAAACGTATCTTGTATGATAACATCCCCGATTGTTTCGTCTTAAATTTGGCTTGGTAAGAGCGTTGCAGCATCTCTCTCTCTTTCTGTCTCTGTCTCTGTCTCTCTCTCTCTCTCTCTCTCTCTCTCTCTCTCTCTCTCTCTCTCTCTCTCTCTCTCTCTCTCTTCTCTCTTCTGTGTGTGTGTGTGTGTGTGTGTGTGTGTGTGTGTGTGTGTGTGTGTGTGTGTGTGTGTGTGTGTGTGTGTGTGTGTGTGTGTGTTTGTGTGTGTGTGTGTGTGCCTGCCTCTATTTGCAAGTATGTGTGTTGTTCACACAACATTACTTTTTACTACATGTGGTGTTCACTCCACGCACCTTTCTTACACTATGTGTCCAGACAAGGCTGCTTGTTACTACAGGAGTCATTCCAGTCAATTCCTACCGTATATGTCATGTACGTGTTACTAAATGTCAGTCAGTCAGCACTACATTAAAAAAACAAACAAACAAACTAAACATGACATTCAATATGCATTCCCTGTTACTGGATGTGTCATTCAAAATCAGAAGTCAGCACTGCCTTTAAAAGAGAAAAGAAAACAAACGACCAGACAAACAAACTTGAGCGTGTCATTCAGTCAACATTGCTGGTTACTACATGGTCCCTTTTAGTTGACATTGCTGGTTACTACATGTGTCTTTCGGTTGACATTGCTGGTTACTACATGTGTCTTTCAGTTGACGTTGCTGGTTACTACATGTGTCTTTCAGTCGACATTGCTGGTTACTACATGTGTCATTCAGTTGACATTGCTGGTTACTACATGTGTCTTTCAGTTGACATTGCTGATTACTACATGTGTCATTCAGTTGACATTGCTGGTTACTACATGTGTCATTCAGTTGACATTGCTGGTTACTACATGTGTCTTTCAGTTGACATTGCTGGTTACTACATGTGTCTTTCAGTCGACATTGCTGGTTACTACATGTGTCTTTCAGTCGACATTGCTGGTTACTACATGTGTCTTTCAGTTGACATTGTGGTTACTACATGTGTCTTTCGGTTGACATTGCTGGTTACTACATGCGTCATTCAGTTGACATTGCTGGTTACTACATGTGTCTTTCAGTTGACATTGCTGGTTACTACCTGTGTCATTCAGTTGACATTCAGACTACATTTCTTAAATACTAAGAATTGTGTCATCAGTGGACAGTTCTGTTACTAACTACATGTGTTGTTTAATCAGAAATACATTTTTTTTCTTTCTTTTTTTTTTTTTATCGAAAAGTGTCATCCAGTCGACATCACTTGTTACTACAGTCAGCTTTACATTAATTTTAACTACATGTGTCGTTCAGTCAACAGGCATTTTGTAGGCCTACTACACGCGTTGTCCAGTCAACACTATTTTTTGCTACATGTGTTATTCAGTCAACACTATTTTGTACTACATGTGTCGCTCAGTCAGTGCGCGTTATTCAGTCAGGAATCCGTTCTACTTTCATGCCATGCGGTCAGCACTCTCTTAGTGACATATTTGTATCTTTCTGTCAGCGTACTTTTCTTCTCTCCCTGTATTGTTCAGTCGACGTTACTTTTGACAACATCTATAAATTAGCCATGCAAAAGTCCTTTCCCCAAACTTGGCAGCTACAGGTGTTGTTCTCTTAGAGAGAGAGAAAGAAAGAAAGAAAGAAAGAAAGAAAGAAAAAGAATGAATGAATGAATGATGAATGAATCAATCAATCAATCAATCAATCAATCAATCAATCAATCAATCAATCAATCAATCAATGAAAGGAAGGAACGAAGAAAAGAACGAAGGAAGGAATTAAAGAAGGAAGAAGAAGAACAGGAAGAAAAAGGAGGAGGAAAGGAAAAGGGGGTGGATGGAGGAGGGGAGGGGTAGGAAAGAAGGAGAAAAAGGAAAGGAAGAAGAAGAAGAAGAAGAAGAAGAAGAGAAGAAGGAAAGAAGAAGAAGGAGAAGAAGAAGAAGGAGAAGAAGAGAAGAAAGAAGGAGAAGGAGAAGAAGAAGAAGAAGAAGAAGAAGGAGAAGGAAGGGAGAAGAAGAAGAAGAGAAGAAGGGAAAAGAAGAAGAAGAAGAAGAAGAAGAAAAGGGAAAAAGGAAAAAGGAGGAGGAGGAGGAGCAAGAAGAAGAAGAAGAAGAAGAAGAAGGAAAAAGAAGAAGAAGAAGAAGAAGAAGAAAAGAAGAAGAAGAAGAAGAAGAAGAAGAAGGAGAAGAAGAAGAAGAAGAAGGAAGAGAAGAAGAAGAAGAAGAAGAAAGAAGAAGAAGAAGAAGAAGAAGAAGAAGAAGAGATATGCTTCGGACATACTGACGCCATCTCACTCTCTGACTGAAACGTCACTGTGTAGGACAGTTTTTCTTCCTGCATACGCACGTCGTCTACCCGTTTAAAAAAAAAGGTATGGTAACGAAGGGGAGAAAAGTTACATCTGAAGCACCTCCGTTCTGTTACAAAACAAAACAGTACCAAAATGTAGCGGAAGCTAGATCTCGCTAGATTTATTCCTGTGTGTAAACAACAAAAAAAAAAAAAGTAAGAACATTTAGGACGAGAATAATTCTGACCGAAAACATTTTGTGCCTGGAAAGGAAGAAAAAAAGAAAAAAAGAAACAGAAGAAAACTACAGATGAGAGAAATATTCCTGTATGTACCTCCGGTCGATTGAAAAAAAAAGTGGAAAATCTTGTGGAGAGTATAGTTTTTACTGAACGCATCTGTTTCAAATACATAATGAACAAGTAAAATTTAAAGCTGAACAATTAAGTAGTAGGGGGAAAACAAGTGCAGGTTAACAATTCAATTCTTCCATATTATAATATGACTTGGCAAAGATTTTTTTTTTTAAATTGAAGATGAAGAAAATGGGAAAAAATATGTTTAAATATAAAAACCCTTTACCAACAAGTAAATTAAACAGACAAATATATGAATAAACAAATACACAAATAAATAAATAAATAAATACACACAAATGTAGGAAATCACAGTGGAGGGTAGTTTTGACTGTAAGTACCTCCAGCTGTTAACAAAAATGTATCAATATGTATTTCAAGTAGGAAAATAATAATTATGGAGGTTGTGTAATAGTTACATCCAAACAGGACTTTCGTCGGTTTGTCGTTTAAAAAAAATTAAAAAAAACAGATACAAAAAACAAAAAAATTAATTAAAAAAAAAAAAAATAAAAGAAGAAATGGAAAGGAAAATGAAGATGACTAGTTCCGACTGACCACACCTCCTGTCAACATCTTAAAATAGGATTCCGTGGCAGAAAATAGTTCGAAGAGAAGATAACTACTGTCTGTAAAACATAAGCAAAAAAACACACACAAAACAACAACAACAACAAAGCTAACAAGCAAACCAAGGTGGTAAGGATGGCTAAAAAAAAAATAGCAAGAATAGTTTGTTGTTGTTGTTTTTCCTGAGCACGCCCCTGTGTTTAATAAAAAAATTGGGTAGGGGGGGGGGGGGGGGGGAAGAGAGAAAGCGCGATGACGCAATGAAGGGTCATAGGAATGCACACAATAAACCTACCTCGTAACATCACCCGTGCTGCTTTGCCTAACACTTATGTCAGTGTCAAGAGTGAAAGGAATGATGATACGAACCGGAAGGACGAACCGGAAGGACGCGCTTGCAGCGAGGCTGGAGAGGAAGGCTAGGAGAGGGGGAGGGGAGCAAAAGAGGGGGCGGGGGTGAGGTTGTGTGGGGGCTTGGGGGTGGGGAACAGGACGGTGGCGGAGTAGAGGGAAGAGGAAGAAGGTACAAGGAGAAAATAACGGGGTGGATCGAGGTTGATGGAAAGAGGAAGACGTGAGGGGAGGACAAGAAGGAGTAGGGAAAGAGAGGAGAGATGAGAGGAGGAGGAAGAGGAGGAGGGGGGTGGGGTGGAAGGAGTAAAAGCGTGAAAGAAAACGAGGGAGAAAAAGAAAGAAGAAGAAAGAAAGAAAAATCAAGCAAACAAAATGGGGCCAAAATTATAAACTGACATATTCCTCAAAGCAGACACAGATGGGAACGAACTAGGAACACCAGGCTACGACGGTGGGGGAAGAGCTGACGAGTGGAGAGAGGGGAGAGGAGGGGGGGGGGGAGGATAGGGACAGATGGATAGGGAGGTGGGGGGGTGTAGAGGGGAGAGGAAGAGGTTTGGGTGGAAGAGGAAGCGTGCGTTTATAAACATTTACTGCTTTAGTGCTTGTGACCTAGATATCGGGACCATGATGGTGAACAGGAAGGGCTCTTACTTGGGATGATGAAATCTAGCGTTGATGTCAAAATGGATTGAAAGGTGGTAGCTGAAATGTGTGCGTCTTGGAAGGGGGATGGAAGGGGGGGGGGGGGAGGGGGGTGCTGAGAGAATTATAGGCTTGTCTACTTCTAGTCTGTATGTCGCGGTTATTGATTCAGGACTGCCACGCGCAAAAACACATACACACGCACACTCACGCGCGCGCCGCGCACACACACACACACCACACACACACACACACACACACACACACACACACACACACACACACACACGCACACACGCACAATCACGCGCGCGCGCGCACACACACATACACACGCACACACGCCCCCCCCCACACGCACACACACACACACACACACACACACACACACACACACACACACAACACACTGTCTCTCCCTCTCTCTCTCCCTCTCTGTGTCTTACAACACACACACACACACACACACACACACACACACACACACACACACACACAACACACACACACACACACACACACACACGTGCATGCATAATACATATAAGCATGTATCCATAATACCATAATATCCATACATAATTAGATAAATGCACACACATGCACACGTACATGCATAGTCTAATACTTTACAACCATACATACATACAGCATGCATACACGCACACACACACACACACGCACACCACACACACACACACACACACACACACACACGCACACACACACAACACACACGCGCGCGCGCGCGCGCGCGTGCGAGCGCACGCGCGCGCCAAACACACACTCACACTCTCACACACACACAACACACACACACACACACACACACACACCACACACACACACACACACACCAAACAACACACACACACACACACACACACACACACACACACACACACACACACACACACACCACACACACACACACACATTAGCTGAACATGTCATATGAATCAGAAACAGACGAATTGCGTAAGAAAACGGTTGGACTAGAAGTCACTGTATGTTTATTTTTTGTTGTTGGTTCTCCAAGGGCACGCCCTCCTCCCAATCAGCTTCCTATGAGTCACTCTCCGCAGCCAACCAACTACACTGCTGAAGGGGAATTTCCCAGATGTACGACGCACGTGCAACCCGCCATCGTCTGTAATCTGACCCCGAACAAACCGTTTTTCCACGTCGTCCCACAATATCTACAGTAGCACCACAGTATCTATACCTACAAATTCGACACTACTGCTACTACTACCACTACACCATCTCTTCGCACAAAATCTATAATAGTCGCACAGTACCTCTTCTCACAAAATCTACAGAGGCAGGTTAATATCGTTTCCTCCACAAAATTTACAGTAGTAACACAATGCCTACTCCATGAAATCTGCACTGATACCAACATATCTATTACCATCAAGTGTACAATTGTACCCAAATACCTATTCCCATAAAATCTACACATGCACCAGCACCATTCTCTTCGCGTACAATCTGTACAAGTACCCGAGTATCTATTTCCATAAAATCTACACATGCACCCAGCACCATTCTCTTCGCGTACAATCTGTACAAGTACCCGAATATCTATTCCCACAACAAATTTTTGGTGGAACCTCGATGTCTGTGGCCTCAAACCTGTACAGTGGAACTCCAGTCCTTGTTTCCCAACCCAAACTGCAGTGGATCCCCATATCGATAGCCACCAAATCAATAGAAATATCCCATATCGATACCCACCAAATCAATAGAAATTTTCCCATATCTATACCCACCAAATCAATAGAAATATCCCATATCGATACCCACCAATCAATAGAAATATCCCATATCGATACCCACCAAAAACAATAGAAATATCCCATATCGATACCACCAATCAATGAAATATCCCATATCGATACCCACCAATCAATAGAAATATCCCATATCTATACCCACCAAATCAATAGAAATATCCCATATCGATACCCACCAAATCAATAGAAATATCCATATCTATACCACCAAATCAATAGAAATATCCCATATCTATACCCACCAAATCAATAGAAATATCCCATATCGATACCCACCAAATCAATAGAAATATCCCATATCGATACCCACCAAATCAATAGAAATAACCCATATCTATACCCACCAAATCAATAGAAATATCCCATATCTATACCCACCAAATCAATAGAAATATCCCATATCTACACCCACCAAATCAATAGAAATATCCATATCTATACCCACCAAATCAATAGAAATATCCCATATCTATACCCACCAAATCAACAGAAATATTCCATATCTATACCCACCAAATCAATAGATTATCCCATATCTATACCACCAATCAATAGAAATATCCCATATCGATACCACCAAATCAATAGAAATATCCCATATCGATACCACCAAAATCAATAGAAATATCCCATATCGATACCCACCAAATCAATAGAAATATCCCATTTTCTATACCCACCAAATCAATAGAATGATCCCATATCATACCCACCAAATCAATAGAAATATCCCATATCGATACCACCAAATCAATAGAATATCCCCTATCTTACCCACCAAATCAATAGAAATATCCCATATCGATACCCACCAAATCAATAGAAAAATCCCATATCGATACCCACCAAATCAATAGAAATATCCCATATCTATACCCACGAAATCATAGAAATATCCCCTATCGATACCCACCAAATCAATAGAAATATCCCATATCTATAACCACCAAATCAATAGAAAATATCCCATATCTATTACCCACCAAATCAATAGAAATATCACATATCTATACCCACCAAATCAATAGAAATATCCCATATCTATACCCACAAATCAATAGATTATCCCATATCTATACCCACCAAATCAATAGAAATATCCATATCTATACCACCAAATCATAGAAATATCCTATCGATACCACCAAATCAATAGAAATATCCATATCGAAAACCACCAAATCAATAGAAATTCCCATATCTATACCACGAAATCAATAGAAATATCCCATTCGATACCCGAAATCAATAGAAATATCCCATATCATACCCACGAAATCAATAGAAATTATCCCATATCTATACCCACCAAATCAATAGAAATATCCATTTCTATACCCACCAAATCAATAGAAATATCCCATATCATACCCACCAAATTTCAATAGAATATCCCTTATGATACCCACCAAATCAATAGAAAATATCCCATATCTATTACCCACCAAATCAATAGAAATATCCCATATCGATACCCCAATTCAAAGAAGTATCCCTTTATCTATACCCACCAAATCAAAAGAAATATCCCATATCGATACTACCAAATCAATAGAAATATCCCATATCGATCCCCACCAAATCAATAGAAATATCCTTTATCGATACCCACCAAATCAAAGAAGTATCCCATATCTATACCCCCCCAAATCAAAAAAAATATCATATCTTCCCCACCAATTCAATAGAAATATCCCATATCTTACCCACGAAATCAAAAGAAGAAATCCATTTTATCTTTTACCACCAAATAAATTTAACATTATAAATATTAATTTATACATTATATATATATTTTATATATATATATATATGTATGTATATATATATAAATTTTTATATACACACACACACACACACACACACACAAAACCACACACACACAAAACAAAACATATTATATATATTATTATATTATATATTTATATATATTTATATAATATATATATTATCTGCACCCAAAAATCAGTACAAGTACCCTTTATTCTTTACCCACAAAATCAATATCAGTGCATTATTTTATATCCCCCGCAAAATCTATAGGAGTACCATTTATCTATCCCTACAAAATCTGTAGAAGTGCCGTCCATATATCTTACTCACATATAGATATATATCTGTACCCCCCATTCAATACCAGAAAATCAATAGAAGTGCCCCTATATCTATATCCTAAAACCTATAAGAGTACCCATATATCTATCCCGCAAAATAACAGAGATATCCTATTTCTATACCACAAAATCAACAGAGGGCCCCAATACCTATACCCACAAAATCAAAAGAAGTACCCTAATATCTTTACCCAAAAACCAGTAGAAGTACCCTAACATCTACCCCACTAAATCAATTGAAACTCCCTAATATTTATACCCACAAAATCAATAGAAGTACTCCAATATCTACATCCACAAAATCAAGGAAGTTCCCTAAATCTACATCTACAAAATCGTTGAAGTACCCTAAAATATTTTTCCTACAAAATCTATTGAAATACCCCGATCTCAATACCCCGAAAAATCTATAGAAGTACCCTAATATATTCCCAGAAAAAAGTGCAGTGGAATCCCAGTTATTACATCACGAATTCAGTCCAAAGGGTTACCGTTCTGTTCCTCCGTCTTATCAGTTACTGATTGTGATCTTATGAGCATCAAGGTGAGCGATAGTGAGCAAAGTTAGTAGCCTAAGAGTTACCAATTTCCGTATCAATAGGGTATACAAATCTTTCGCTCATAGTGATCATACATGGTGCCTATGTTGATCTGTGTGTGTGTGTGTGTGTTGTGTGTGTGTGTGTGTGTGTGTGTGTGTGGTGTGTGTGTGTGTGTGTGTGTGTGTGTGGGGTGTTATGCGTGTCTCACAGTACATCAAAAGTCCCAAAACATGACGGCCATTCCCACCTTGTTTGTTGCCTTTCATAAATGCCAGTTGAAAACGGATGTGCACACAAATTAAAATGCTTGAGATTGAAATTCAAAATGAAGTCATTTTCCTGTATGTGAAATGCCGAAGTTAAACGCAAGATTTATCATCAACTCCGTTTCACTCAGATCAAATGCGAAAAGAAAAAGAAAAGAAGAAAAAAAAAAAAGAGAAAAAATCATATTAGCATATCAGCTAGTGGAACATTCCTGAAGAAGTTTTTTTTTTTTCAATGGAATGAACAAGAAAACATGTTAGTGCCTTTCATTGTATCCATCCGAAAACTAACTTTTAAAAAAGGGAGAGGGGGGAAACAGGGGGTGGGGGGGTGGGAGGGGGGAGGAGAAAGAAAAAGAAAGGTGCTCAATGCTGAGCAGTTTGTCACACAGACAGCACCAAGGAGTCGTCTCCCCTTTGGAATAGAAACCCCAGAACGCGGGACATTGGTACGGTCAGAGAAAGTGCAACTTTTTTCTGGAATGGTCAGAATGTACTCTGCTCAAGCGCCGCTTCCTCTTGGCGATTTCCGGGATCGAGACAGACGGAAGGAATTCCTTTCAGACTTGAAGAGAAAGACTGGGGGCAGACAAAATGGTGCCAACTCAATGCAGACAGGAGGTGGAGGAAGTGAGAGGGGAAATGACACAGAATGAAAACAGCCTAATATAAAGGGTTAATACTTCGCTGTTGTTTTTTTTGTTTGTTTGTTGTTGTTTTTTTTTTGGGGGGGGGTTATTTTTTTTCCACTCCTCCTTGTCCACTTCATCACTCTTATCTTTTATTTTCTCCCTCCCTGCCCTCCCCCCCCCTCCCCTGTCATCTATCCACGCCCACCTATCGTGCACCTCACCTCCACTCCACCACCTCTCTCACCCTCCCTCCCTCTCTCTCTCTCTCTCTCTCTCTCTCTCTCTCTCTCTCTCTCTCTCTCTCTCTCTCTCTCTCTCTCTCTTCTCTCTCTCAGTCAATCAAAAGTCTTTTTAATAAATCAGATCTCCTCAGCGCCGCCCCCCCCCCCCCCAACCCCTCGTCTTTATTAGCATGTTTCCCTTCATACTCATCTCCCCTCTCTCTTCTCTCTCTTCTCTCTCTCTCTCTCTCTCTCTCTCTCTCTCTCTCTCTCTCTCTCTCTCTCACACACACACACACATCTCTCTCTCTCTCCCTTTCTCTCTCTCTCTCTCTCTCTCTCTCTCTCTCTCTCTCTCTCCTCTCTCTCTTCTCTCGCTCTAGCTCGTTCGCTCGCCCGCTCGCTCGCTCTTAATATATGTTTTTGTTGTTCGTTTATGCACTTTCAATTCATTTACCCATTTATTTATTCATTTCTGCATTCACTTGTTTGGTTGTTTGTTGTTGTTTTAAATTCAATCTCCTCAACACCTTTTCTTCATCTGCATGTTCCCTTTATTCATCCTTCTCCTCTTTACTTCGTTCTTCATCTCCACTTCTGATTTTCAATTCATTTTTCTTGTTTGTTTTTTTTTTGTTTGTTTTCTGTGTTTTGTGACGTTTTTTTTCCCCCAAGGGGTGGGGGAGGAAGGGGTGCTAATCATGTGTGAGCCCGATAAGAAAAAAAAATTGAACCCGATCTCTGAATTTAGAAAGAAGAAACACGCGGGAACGAGCTCGCTTGTGTTTGGGGTTGTTGAGGGATCTGTGATGTTGGGCGTGCTGACACAAGACTGTCTTGATTCGTTGTCGTTTGGGTTTAAATGAAAAACCCCGCGAGCAAAACGAGCCCCCGAAGAGACTACTGTGATGGTTCTTAAAAATTTAATGGGGGCCCAAAATCGTTTAAAAAAACTTTTGTTGGGGTATTGACGATCGCGCATTCAAAACGTGAAAAGGGGAAGACCATAAATGATGGATTTTTAAAACACGTACATTGGGGATAAGGGTGCAGGGGAAGATGCTTTGCAACGTCATTCAAAAAATTTCACACCACACAAACACACACCACACACACCACACACACACACACACAACACACGCATGCAGCATGCAAGGGGAACGCACGCACGCAAACACAAACACAAACCCACACACAAAAAACACACACCCCCCACACACACACACCACACACTCACCACACACACACACAAAACCACCACCACACAACACAAAAACACCAAAATACAATCGCACGCACGAACCACACACACACACACACATACACACACACACCATCACACAATTTCAGCACACACGCCACACGCACGCACAACAAAAACACACACACCACACAAAACACACAACCCCCACACACACACACAAACACACACACACAAACACCACACAACACAACACACACAACACATACCACGCACGCCCACACACACACCACACCACACAAAACACACAGCGCACACACACACACCACACCACCCCACAACACCACACAAACACACACCACTACACACACTCACGCACCCCGCAGACGCAAAAACAACACACACCCCACACACACACACACACACACACACAACCACACAAGAGCGCGCGACGTACACACACCCACCACCACCCAAACACCACACACACACACACACACACACACATACAACAATACACACACATACACACCCCACACAACACACACACACACACACACACACCATACCACACCCCCTCAGCACACACGCACGCACGCACAACACACACAAACACACACACAACCACACAACACCACACACACACCACCACAAGAGCGCGCGCACGTACACACCCACACACACACACACACACACAACACACACAACCCCAACAAGAGCGCGCGCCGTACACCAACACCACACACCACCCCACACCACACAACACACCTACAATAGCACGCACGCACACACACCACACACACACACGCACACACACACACACACCCACACACAAAAACCCCACACACCCACAATACAACCACCCCCAACAACACACCACTCACGCACACACGCACGCCGCCCAACACACACACACAACACACAACACACACACACCAACACAAAGAGCCGCGCCGACACACCCACCCACCACACACACACACACAACAAAACACACACAACACCACACATACCACACAACACACAATACAACCACACCCACACACACACCCCCCAAAAACCCCCAACACCCACACAAACAATACCACAACGCACGCAGCACACACGCACACACACACACAACACACCACACACACCACACACACACACAAGAGCGCGCGCACGTACACACCACACCACACACACACACACACACACACAACCCCACACACCACCCCAACACACAAGGAGCGCGCGCACGTACACACACACACAACACACACAACACACACACACCACCCCACACCAAAACCCCCCAAACACACACCCCAAAAGGGTGTGTGTGTTTGTTTGGAAAAAGGGCAGAAAACAAGCGACAAGTTTACGTATGGTGGTTTTTACAGAAAGTGACAAAACACACACAGACCACAAAAGTTTTAGGACAGAACATGGAAACATGCGTATTGCTACGATAATAAAAAAGCTCGTTTGCTTCATCTCCCAGTCCAAGGTTGTTACTCTATCGGAGGAAAGGGGAGGGGGGGGAGGGGAAGGATAATAATGATTGAACATGAATGTTTTTTTTTTTCTTTTTGTCAATAGCCTTTACAGATAACCTTTTTGATGTTCATATTAACGATAACGGATTCGACACTGCAGAAACTGAATCACACCTAGGTGTTTTTTAAAACCCTCTTTTTTTGAATTTTTGCCCCGGGTTTGATTACATTACTTTATCATATGTTGGGCTACCCGATTTATAAATTCTGTAAAAATTCGTTTTTATTGGTACTGGTGAATGTCATTCACCCATCAGCTTACAGTCTGAGCCAAGGGATGTTGATTTATCGTTTTAAAAATCACGAAAGCCAAAACACTCGAGGGGTGATACGCTAAAAATTCGACCTGAAGACGCACAAGCGGAAGGACAGAAAAGGAAACTGACTGACGATTGGTTTTTGAAAAAAAAAACCCCGTGACAAATGGTAAACACCCCCCAGGGAAAAAAAACGGGAAATGACTGGTCGCTGAAAACGCTGATTTCAGTAAATTAGCTGCGACTATGCTGCATACAAGTTGATTGTTGAATTAGCTGGAACTATGCTGCATATGAGTTGATTGTTAAATTAGCTGGAACTATGCTGCTGCATATGAGTTGGTTGTTAAATTAGCTGGAACTATGATGCTGCATCTGAGTTGAATTGTTAAAATTAGCTGGAACTATGATGCTGCATATGAGTTGATTGTTAAATTAGCTGGAACTATGATGCTGCATATGAGTTGATTGTTAAAATTAGCTGGAACAATGATGCTGCATACAAGTTGATTGTTAAATTGCTGGAAAACTATGCTGTATATGAGTTGATTGTTAAATTAGCTGGAACTATGCTGCAATAGTGATGTTAAATTAGCTGGAACTATGCTGCATGGAGGCTAAGTGGATTGTTGAAAATACATATCGTTATAACTGCATGCGAACGACAACGTTTTGGGGTGGGCAGGGAGAAAAAGAACACTACGTGAACAACAAATAAAGTGCTTTTCAATGAAATTTGATACTCAGGAAGAGCCTGACAGCATGAAAACTAGGGGCGAAGCGTCACTGCCCAGGATGTGATATTTCAAAATAATTCATGTTCAGATTTCATTGGATCCATTGACCGCTAAGCAGTGTTCAGATTTCATTGGATCCATTGACCACTAAGCAGAGTTCAGATTCATTGGATCCATTGACCACTAAGCAGTGTTTTAGATTTCATTGGATCCATTGACCACTAAGCAGTGTTCAGATTCATTGGTCCATTGACACTAAGCAGTGTTCAGATGACCACTAAGCAGTGTTCAGATGACCACTAAGCAGTGTTCAGATGACCACTAAGCAGTGTTCAGATGACCCCTAAGCAGTGGCTTCAAAGTGGGTGACTTGGGCAGAAATCACAAGAGCAAAGATAGAATTTCAGCGCTACCAAGCGAAAAAAAAAAGAGCAAGACAAGTAACATTCAACACACACACACACACACCCCACACACAACACACTCACACACTACCCACACACTCAACAAAACACACACACACACAACACACACACCAACACACACACACACAACACACAAAACACAAAACACACTTTTGTCTGAATCACTTTTAGTGGAAGGACGTTAAAACTGAAGAACAACACACACACACTCACACACACCACCACACACACACACACACACACACACACACACACACACCCACACCCACACACACACACACTTTTGTCTGAATCACTTTTAGTGGAAGGACGTTAAACTGAAGAACAACACACACACACACCACACACACACACCACACACACACACACACACACACACACACACACACACACACACACACTCACAACACACACCACAACACCACAACACACACACACACACACACACACACACCACACCCAACACACACACACACACACCACACACACACCACACACACACACACACACACACACACACACACAGAGCAGGGGTTGTGCATCAAAACATTTCTAAATTAGAAACGACTGAAAGTAGAAAGAACAAATTCAAAGAATAAACTAGGAAACGGATTTGGAGGGCATATACACCCTTTCACTGACCTGCTAACCATGCGGTTTTACTGACCACCAATCTGACAAATCATGTGTTCAACACACCCCATGACCATAGATGCCAAATAAGGGCAACACGTGCACGCACGAGATCGAACACAACTCACGACAGGCCATAACAGGCAAACAACAAGGAAAAATACAAAGGGAAAACATCACAGATTGAACAGGCCATAACAGGCAACAACAAGAAAAATACACAGGAAAACATCACAGATTGAACAGGCCATAACAGACAACAACAAGAAAAATACACAGGAAAACATCACAGATTGAACAGGCCATAACAGGCAACAACAAGAAAAATAGACAGGAAAACAGCACAGCTTGAACAGGCCATAACAGGCAACAACAAGAAAAATACACAGGAAAACATCACAGATTGAACAGGCCATAACAGGCATCAACAAGAAAAATACACAGGAAAACATCACAGATTGAACAGGCCATAACAGGCAACAACAAGAAAAATACACAGGAAAACATCACGATTGAAAAGGCCATAACAGGCAACAACAGAAAAATAGACAGGAAAACATCACAGATTGAACAGGCCATAACAGACAACAACAAGAAAAATAGACAGGAAAACATCACAGATTGAACAGGCATAACAGGCAACAACAAGAAAAATAGACAGGAAAACATCACAGATTGAACAGGCCATAACAGGCAACAACAAGAAAAATACACAGGAAAACCTCACAGATTGAACAGGCCATAACAGACAACAACAAGAAAAATACACAGGAAAACCTCACAGATTGAACAGGCCATAACAGGCAACAACAAGAAAAATACACAGGAAAACCTCACAGATTGAACAGGCCATAACAGGCAACAACAAGAAAATACACAGGAAAACATCACAGATTGAACAGGCCATAACAGGCAACAACAAGAAAAATACACGGGAAAAACATCACAGATTGAACAGGCCATAACAGGCAACAACAAGAAAAATAGACAGGAAAACATCACAGATTGAACAGGCCATAACAGACAACAACAAGAAAAATAGACAGGAAAACATCACAGATTGAACAGGCCAAAAACAGGCAACAACAAGAAAAATAGACAGGAAAACATCACAGATTGAACAGGCCATAACAGGCAACAACAAGAAAAACCACAGGAAAACATCACAGATTGAACAGGCCATAACAGGCAACAACAAGAAAAATACACAGGAAAACATCACAGATTGAACAGGCCATAACAGGCAACAACAAGAAAATACACAGGAAAACTCACAGACTGGAATAAATATCATGCTTTCTTAATAAAGCAGATGCCAATGTCGAGAAAACGTGTGACTGGGATCATGTTGAATGTGGTGCCGTCATGGTGGTGCTGATGTTGCGTTTGCCAATAAAACTGACGTAGATTTGTTCAAGAAGGAGGACTGTGGCTGTAATGATGCTGTGATGCTGGTTGCGGTGATGGTAGTAATGGGGATCGAGATGGGAGGTGATGATAATGATGATGATGATGATGATGATGACGACGACGACGACAATGATGATGATGATGATGATGATGATGATGATGATGATGATGATGATGATGATGATGATGATGATGATGATGACGACGACGGCGACGACGACAATGATGATGATGATAATGAAGACGACGACGACGACGACAATGATGATGATGATAATGATGAGGGATGATGATGATGATGATGATGATGATGATGATGATGATGATGATGATGACGACGACGACGACGAAAGAGCCACTAATATCACCATCAGCCCACCTTCCCCACACCACCCAGTTACGAACATCTAGCGACATCGACAAAAGAGAAAAATGACACAGACAATGACTAACTGGGGCAGCTTTAATACAATTTAACTTGTCAGTCTTTCTGTTGTTGTTGTTGCTGTTGTTGTTGTTGTCGTCGTCCTGTTTTACTTCAAGAACAAAATCCAGACTTACCCAGGGCGTGAGGCGCTGTCGATCATGTTCAGGCAGACATCCGTGCGGTAGGCATACCGCGAGATGGGCGTGGACTCGTGGCAGTAGCGCACAGACCGTAGTTCAGCTTCACATGTTGCCGAGGGTTCCGGACGGTGGTCCACTCATGGACATGCCAATAGGGAGCCGCGAACCCGATCAAATGCAGCATGAACCCTAAGCCCAGCAGCACGAAAGCCTTGATTGGCAGCGAGAGTTCAGCCATGATGATGATTTGAGCGGGGGTTGTCTTCCCTGGGGTTTGTAATCGATTCGAAGCTGAACTGGTAACCAGTGGAGGAGGTGACTATGGACGATCTGCTCGAGGGGTAGGTGGTCTTGGGGACGGAGGCTAACCGTTGATAAATCGTTAGAACAACAGGGGTATATTTCGCGCGCTTAGTGAGTTTTACACACGACGCACACACACAAAAAAACCGTCAGTATTTTATTTGTGGTCGTTGCACCTTATTTTCGATGTATGGTTGTTCCACGACACGTAGAAAGTTTACAGCTAAACACATAAAGACAGTGTCACAGGAGCTGATCAACTTTCTTTGCCTGATGCAGAATCGACAAACGCTTAAAGAAAAAGTAGAAGATTCCTAGCCCCCACCCCCCAAAAAATCACCCTATAAACAAAGATTAGCGGTTCACACTCGGCAGTTCCAATCACAAACAGAACACAGAAATAATATCAGGTAAAAATTCCGAAGTATATACCTCCTCAAGGTAAAATAAAAAATCTTAGGGCCCAAAAGCAACAAAGAGCAGAATCTTAATTCTCTCAAGAGATGATGAAGGTCTACTGCTACCGCCACAAACAAAACGGTGCTAAGGTCTCCTGTCAGTCAGTTGGCTACCAACACAAGCTCGAACGGCCAAGTCAGCAGCGAACAGTGAGAGAACAGGCCTAGCTCAACAGTGGTTGGCACCCTCGGAAAGCCTAGCGTTGCTGCTCCGGCATCTCTGTAGCGGTACCTTCCTGCAAGCTTGACCCAGATCCGTGACGTAGAGCCCGCGCGCGCTTTGCCTGAATGGGTGTTGATGAGGCCATGGTCCCTTCTGAAGTTTATCCGGTGTTCGGGTCAAATGCTATCGTGTAGTGTACTGGCTGGCCAACGCTGAGTAAAGTGGGGAGTGCGAGCGTGCGTGTGCGTGCGCGCGCGCGCGCGCGCGCGCGCGCGCGCGTGTGTGTGTGTGTGTGTGTGTGTGTGTGTGTGGTGTGTGTGTGTGTGTGTGTGTGTGTGTGTTCATGTATGCATGAGTTAGTGCGTTTGGTGTGTGTGCGTGTGTGCGTGTGCGTGTGCGCGCGCGTCCGCCGTCCGTGTGTGGGGTGTGTGTGTGTGTGTGTGTGTGTGTGTGTGTGTGTGTGTGTGTGTGTGTGTGTGTGCATGCGCGCGCTTGTCAGTTTATGTGTGTGTGGTGTGTGTGTGTTGTGTGTGTGTGTGTGTGTGTGTGTGTGTGTATGCTGGTGTGTGTGTGGTGTGTGTGTGTGTGTGTGTGTGTGTGTGTGTGTGTGTGTGTGTGTGTGCACGCGCGCTTGTCCCGTTTATGT
>JAFLJL010010717.1:33598-51098 GCA_018398815.1 Conus ventricosus
GTAGGGGGGGGGGGGGGGGGGCACTGGAAGGTGCTTTGCAATATGATGATGAGACTGTATGGCGTGGAGTTTGGCGCGAGCACGCCAGAGGACCGTGTAGTGGGGTGGAACGGAAAATTCACGAGTACGGACAATGGGATGTATTCAGGCCTAAGTGGTGTGTGTGTGTGTGGGTGTGTGTGTGTGTGTGTTGTGTGTTGTGTGTGTGTGTGCGTGCGTGTGTGTGTGTGTGTGCTTTGTGTGGTGTGTGTGTGGGTGTGTTGTGGGTGTGTGTGTGTGTGATTGGTGCACGCGCACACAGGTGTGTGTATGTGTGTGTGTGCGCGTGTGCATATACACGTGCTTGCCTGTTGTTTCGTGTCTTTTTTCCTAGACCCTTTTCATGGCTTCCATATGACACTGTCCTTACTGTTTTCCATTTGTTCTTGGCATTTTTGCTGCTACTTTCTCCCCCCCTAGCCTTTGCTAATCTTCTTCTGCTATGTTATTTCTTACCCTTTACAGGCAAATCAATGTTCCTTGCAAACATTGGCTTCAAGCAGATCCAATCGGAGAGTATTGACACTACAGTTCCCTATGGATGACTGGCCACCTAACACTACCTCTGAATGTCGATCCGGGTGCGGCTCTGCACTTGGAGAGCAAGCAGGAAGGAGCGACCGTGGGAATATAAGGCCATTGTGAGGGGCCATGGATGGTGAGAAAGCCAAGACTTAAAATCATGCTTTTCCCATGTATCTATGACAGGTAGTTTGAGCGTTATTGACAGAAGGTCTCGGAGTTGAAACAAGACAAGGAGCCGGAATTGACTCTGTTGTAGAGCGCCTGACTAGTAATCGTGGTTGATCCTGGGGTTGCCGGGTTCGAACCTCCGCCGGGTGGCGTTTCGGTACAGGGGGATTTTCCTCGGAGTTACATTGGTTCTTGACTCCATTTCCCATTACAGTCCTTCGTGTGAGGACTATAACCGAGGTTCCGTGTGTGTACGCATGCATAACTTCTTGCACCACACGTAAAATACCATCACCAAACTTTCGGAAGAGTAGGCCAGTTTGGCCGTTGGTCTGTGATGACACGTTCATCATAGCATGCCGCCCTGGTTTGAGATATGGATAGAATGAAGGAAGTAAAGAAATTGTGTGATACGTCAGATATTGAGCGATACTGAATGGTTGACAGGGGAATATCGACTGATGATGGGCCAGCTGACTGCTCTTCAGTCGGCTATCTTCCGCCATGGGAGGCAGCCCGTTGTGTAAACGAGTGTTGATTGTGAAGCGCTTAGGAGTCTTGGCCTTTTTTTTTCTTTTTCCTAGCGAGAATAGGCGCTTATAAGTATTCATTATTATTATATTATTAATTCCAACTAGAGTTAGTAAGACTGCAAAACGAATGAAACAAACCTACGACAAATATGGAGCAAAGCATTTCGGACTCAAGATCTTCTCCATTCAAGATTAACACATGAGGGCAACAAAGGGGAACAAAATCATTCATGCATTCTTTCCTACCATCACTGGGGAACATTCGGTTGCCATCTTTCGAGGTGGTGTCATTACTTAGTTGTGGATTTTTGTTTCTGTTTTCTTTGTTTATTTTTTTTAATCACAAGCTAAAAAGCTGTGCTCTTGCTCCATGGTAGACAATCCACATGTGCAGAATCGAAACGAAGACTGCTTTTGACCATACGCACACACAATGCACATATAACAAACAAAAAACACCCCCCCTAAAAAAAAATACTACATAAAAAAATAAATGCATACCTAAAGAAAGAAGAAAAATGTATTGGAACATCGGTGTTTGTTCTGAGTGCTTTGTGACTGCGTACGTGCCAGGCAAATTGATGCTTGAAACAGCATTGTCATTAGGAGTTGTGGGCGTGTAATTCTGCACTCATGTGAACAGAGTTATCCTTCCTTGTTTCTTTGTTTGATTGATTATTGTTCCCTGTCTCATTTTAAGATTCGCTACCCTTTCATTTTCTTTTTAGCCCTGAGAGGCCGGGAGGTCGAAACCACTCTTCCGAATTGCGACCTAAGGTTCCATGTCGGTACCGTTTCAGAAAACTCAGTCTCAGTTCTCTCATGGAAGTCGGGTATACAGCTCGACACACAATTAATGATGTGGCCCCACAGCATGCTGACTAAACTTGCTTCTGCCACAGGCGGATGGAAGATGTGGGAAGTGGTTGTGGGAGTCGGAGGGGGTTGGGTGGGGTGGGGGGGGGGGGGATTGGTGGGACGGATTAGATGGTGTTGGAGATAGAGGGGGGGGGCGGGGGGGTGGCGGGGGGTTGGTGGGACGGAGTAGATGGTGTTGGGATCAGAGGGGGGAGTTACGGTGGGGTGGGAGGGACGGGGGGGGGGGGGGGGGGGGGGGGGGGGAGGGGGGAGGTAGATTTGCTTACTCCTCTGGTTGCAGCCAAAAATGACACACAGTAAGCGGTTTTGCCCTTACTCAGATGTCGAACAGGCAACACTTTGTCACGCTGTGGATGTGGAGGGAAGCCTACAATTAAAGGCCATTTCTGGCTTCAGTGCAAGACCACTTAGCTGGCAGCCTGGCCAAATGTTGACAGTTCGATCGAATATAAAAAAATTTGCCATTTTTCTCTTCCTGTATTTAGGTGTCTTTCCAGTGGTACCGTTGCGCAGTGTTAGTTAGACCCTTTCGCTGGAAAATCAACGCGTACAATGTTGCCGGAACATCTGCGTCTCTCACCTTGAAATAGAAATCGTCCTTCCATTTGCCCCCCCCCTTGAAAGAAACCAAAGAATATTTATCCTTCTGGACAATGACAGGATCACAACCAAGAAAATCGTCCAACAACAAACAACCATAAAAAAAAACCAAAAAAAAAATATTTAAGCGGAGGGTTGGGGTGGCGGGAGAGTAAATTATGCTTTGAGTGATGAAGACCTCCCCGAAAAAAGAAAAGTGGGGCTCGGGGGGGGGGGGAGTGATGGGGGGTGGCTGGTGGAGGGAAAGAAGAACAGTCTATATCTATTGTACAGGTCGCTGGTGCTCGACCAAGATTATATATTACACCAGGTGTCTATCCTGAAACCGTTTGATTAGGCTTGAAATCGGTTTTAGCAGTCTTTGCACGGAAATTTCTCTCATATATTGCCAATGCATTGAGTACTTAGAGAAGTTCGGATATAGCGAGTGAGAAAGTTCGGAAATTACCGAGTGAGAAAGTTCGGAAATCCGAAAATAAAAGTGTTTTACTTTACGAGTCGAGGATGGAAATTCAGGAACATTTCAGCCCACAGCTGACCTCCAAAGGGAGAGGTTGTCACAAACTGTATTATGGCTGTAGAGTTTTCGTATTGTTACTTCCTTTGCGCCGACCCTAAATGAATCCCCTTGCGCATGTTGCGATTCTTTTTGTACTCCCAGTTGTATTGTCAGGGGAGTAACTTTTACAATGGGAATGAGAAATGTATCTGTCTGTCTGTCTCTGTCCGTGGTCTCCCCAACATGTGTTCCACCTCGCTCAGACAAAACTTCTGGGCTATCTTTCTGAAAAATTTGTAGGTATGATTATTCTGGGTCACGGATGATGCCCGGTGGTTTTTTTTGTTTTGTTTTGTTTTTGTTTTGTTTCTGGTGGTTTCTTTTATTTTTTTTTTGTTAGTTTTAAACGAGAATAGCGGTACCAATGGCCCCTCGATTATAACGGCACAAAAACGGTTTTTTCTTCTTTATGCATATTTCTCGAAAGTTACTTCGCCGAATTTCTTATCTCAGTTCGATATACATTATATGAAGCATATTTGATTGTGCCGTGGGGTTTTTTTTTAATATTTTTTTTTGTTAACATGCGTATTCATGATAGATCTACAACTGGGGAGTACATTAGGCCTATATATGCTTTGAATTCTTGGTCTTTCTTTCTTTTTCTGTTATATTTCTTTTCTTTTTACTTGTCGTTTGGTTGATTGTTTTCTCCGCAAACCTTTATCAGGGCGAGGTTCTGCGAATTTCATCGATTTTGAATCGTGAACCAAAAGACTGCACACAACTGAGATCACAGACAAGATCGCCGAGATGCCAACAAGACGAACTAGATTCATAGGTATGGCACGGGTCAAAGGGCTGGCAACATCCAAATAACTCATGATATGTTTAGTGGTATATTGGCTGTCTGAGGAGGAAAAGCCAGGTGCAGTTTTGAGTGAAAGAGAGACTATGGATTTTTTTTTTTTTAAATTAGCATTTTTTTACTAAACTGTACTGTTCAGAGACGTTCGCCTGGGACGCGATCTTTGAGTTCTTGAATGAGATTAAACAGTTTTCATCGGATCTGTAGTTTTTAAGTGGAAGATTCTTTCAAACAAACTTTCGGATGGGGGTTTTTTCCGATTTTTTTAAAGAATTGTGTGACCGTGGAATGACTTGTGAGTGGATTTCAAACGTGGTGACAGTCCTGATGTGGCCCTTCGTGGTCGGCTGGGCTATAAGCAACATCATCTTATCTCATCTAACCGTGGACTCGTCTATAGAAGAGCCGACTACAACGTACATCAGGGTTGTCAGCCTCTAGTTCCAGCAGACACAGAGGCCTAGGATTGCGGATGGGATGCCAATAAAAGTTGCTGAGTCGCTTACTTCGTCTCAGGACACACCAAACAACGTGCAGGCGTGGGGCTGTTTCATATGGAATGCGCTTTGTGCTGCTGTCTTCCTGTGGTTGTTTACTTTGGCCTGTGTGCCAGAGCTTGGCACCCATACCCCGTCCGTGGCTGGCAACATGTGTTCACGACGCTGCGCGTGCACATACAGAGAGAGAGAGAGAGAGAGAGGAGAGGAGATGGAGAGAGTAGAGGAGGAGAAGAGAGAGAGAGAGTGAGAGAGAACAGGGAGAAGGGCGGAAGAGGGGAGGGGTGTTGTGTGTGAGTGTGTGTGGGTGTGTTTGTGTGTGTGTGTGTGTGTGTGTGTGTGTGGTGTGCGGCGCGAAGGTTGGTGGTGGTATTAACGTAAGGCGACAGGCCGGAAGGGAGGGGGAGAGAGGGAGGACGATGGATGAGAAAGGAGAGAGAAATTTGATCTTGATTCTGTCACAGAAGAGAGTGTGTGAAGAAAGAGATGAGAGAGAGAGAGAAGAGAGACGAGAGTAGAGAGAGAGAGATGAGAGAGAGAGAGAGAGGGGGGGGTGGGGTATTAGCACCGTACCTACATCAGTTTTTTCTCTATCGATGTGTCTTTTGACACGGAATGCACGCCATGCAAGCAATGAGCGCGCAGCAGCGCGCGGCACACACACACACCACACACACACACACACACACTCACACACACACACACACATGCGCAAGCGCGCGCGCACACAGACACACACACACACACACACACACACACAGACACCACACACTCAGAGAGAGAGAGAGAGAGAGAGGAGAGAGAGAGAGAACGGAGAGGAGGGGATAGGAGGAGAAGAGAGAGAGAGTGAGAGAGTAGAGAATTGAATACTGGGGGTGGGGGGAGTTTGGGAGGTGTTGAGGCATAGTCGAATTACATATAATATATAACGTGAAAAAAAGGTGTGGTTGTGTGTTGTGTGTCTGTGTGTGTGTGTGTGTGTGTGTGGTGTGTGTGTGTGCAGGGGGGGGGGGGGTGGAGGGGGGGGGGTGTGCGAGCTGAACACACTTAGGGTGTGTCAGAGGATTGCGTTCATTTCGTGTTGGCGCAGAGCCGGCGTTGTGGCGGGGAGGGTGGAGGGAGGAAGGGGCTTATGGGTGAGTGATGGGTGGAGAAACAGTGTAAGGGGTCGTGAGTTTTGGGTGGGAGGTGGGGTTGAGGGTTAAGGGGTGCAGGCTGTGAGATTGATGATGCGGGGGGGCTAAATATAAGAGTTGGGGATGCTGTGTTGATGTGAAGCGCGATGGGGTAATGGAGGAAGGGGAAATTCTTTACATGTTTATATTTTGTTTTGTTTTATTTCATTTTTAATTCATTTTGTTTCTTTTTTTTTTCATTTTACTTTATTTGGTTTGATTCATTTTATTTCATTACCATGTTTGTTTGTTTTTGGGTTTATTTGTTGTTGTTTTTTAACAGGAGATTTCAAACGTATTTGTTTGATAAAATCACGATTGTTTCGTCTTCATTTGACTTGGTAAGAGCGTGCAGCCTCTCTCTCTCTTCGGTCTCTGTCTTCTGATCGCTGTCTCTCTCTCTCTCTCTCTCTCTCTCTCTCTCTCTCTCTCTCTCTCGCTCTCTCTCTCTCTGTGTGTGTGTGTGTGTGTGTGTGTGTGAGTGTGTGTGTGTGTGTGTGTGTGTGCCTGCCTCTATTTGCAAGTATGTGTGTTGTTCCACACAACTCATTACTTTTTACTACATGTGCTGTTTCACTCACGCACCCTTTCTTACGCTATGTGTACCAGACAAGGCTGCTTGTTATGCAGGAGTCAGTACAGTCATTCCTAACCATATATGTCATGTAACTTGGTGCTAAATGTCAGTCAGTCAGCACTACTTAAATAAACAAACAAACCTAAACATGACATTTCAATTGCATTACCGGTTACTGCATGTGTCATTCAAAATCCGAAGTCAGCACTGCCTTAAGAGGAAAAGAAAACACACCGCCCCCAAACTTGAGGTGTCATTCAGTCAACATTTGCTGGTTACTACATGGTCATTCAGTCAACATTGCTGGTTACCTAATGTGTATTTCAGGCGACATTGCTGGTTAATACATGTGTCTTTCAGTCGACATTGCTGGTTCTACATGTGTCATTTCTGTGACATTGCTGGTTACTGTCATGTGTCATTCAGTCAACATTGTGGTTACTACATGTGTTTTCAGTCGACATTGCTCGGTTCGACGTGGTGTCTTTTCAGTCGACATTGCTGGTTCTACATGTGTCATTCAGTTGACCATTGCTGGTTTATACATGTGTCTTTCAGTCGACCATTGCTGGTTACACATGTGCTTTCAGTCGACATTGCTTGGTTACTACATGTGTCATTCAGTAACCATCTGCTGGTTACTACATGGTGTCTTTCAGTCGGACATTGCTGCGTTACTACATGTGTCATTCAGTCAACATTGCTGGTGAGACATGTGTCTTTCACGTTGACATTGCTGGTTTACTACATGTGTCTTTCGGTGGACATTTGTGGTTACTACATGTGTCTTCAGTGAGTTGCTGGTTACTACATGTGTCTTTCAGTCGGACATTGCTGGTTACTACATGTGTCATTCAGTTGACATTGCTGGTTACTTCCTGTGTCTTTTTCATGTAGACATGGTCTGACATACTAATGGTGTCTTTCGGTTGTCATTGCTGGGTTACTACATCAGATCATTCAGTTGACATTGCTGGTTACGACATGTGTCTTTCAGTTGACATTGCTGGTTACTACCTGTTCATTTCACGTTGGACATTCAGACACTTTCTTAATACTAAAGAATTGTGTCATCAGTGGAATGTTCTGTACTAACTAATGTCGTTGTTTAGTCAGAAATACCATTTTTTTTTCTTTCATTTTTTTTGTAATCGGAAAGTGTCATCCAGTCGACTTCACTTGTTACTACAGTCAGCTTTTACATTAACATTTTAACTACATGTCGTCGTTCAGTAACAGGCATTTTGTAGGCTACTACACGCGTTTGTCAGTCAACACTTATTTTTTGCTACATGTGTTATCGTCATACACTATTTTGTACTACTGTGTCGCTCAGTAGTGCGCGTGATTCTGTCAGGAATCCGTCTGTACTTTCTTGCCTTGCGGTCAGCACTCTCTTAGTGACATATTTGTATCTTTCTGTAGCGTACTTTTCTTTCTCTCCCTGTATTGTTCAGTCGGACGTTACTTTTGACAACATCTCTAAATTAGCCATGCAAAATGTCCCTTTCCCAAACTTGGCAGCTACAGGTGTTGTTCTCTCTAGAGAGAGAAAGAAGAAAGAAAGATAAGAAAAAGAATGAATGAATGAATCAATCATTCAATCCAAATCAACTCAAATCAATGAATCATGAATCATATGAAAGAAGGAACGAGAAAAGAACGAAGGAAAGGAAGTAAAGAAGGAAGAAGAAGAACAGGAGAAGAAGGAGGAGGAAAAGAGGGATGAGGAGGTGGTGGGTGGTAATGGAGGAGGAGGAGGAAGAAGAAGACGGATGAAGGAGAAGAAGAAGAAGAAAGAAAAGAAGAAGAAGAAGAAGAAGACGAAGAAGAGAAGAAGAGGTGAAGAAGAAGGTGAAGGAGAAGAGAGAAGATGAAGAAGAAGGAGAAGGAGAAGACGAAAGATGAGGAGAAGGAAGGAAGAAGAAGAAGAAGAGAAGAGGAGGAGGAGGAGGACAAGAAGAAGAGAAGAAGAAGAAGAAGAAGAGAAGAAGAAGAAGGAGAAGGAGAAGAAGAAGAAGAAGAAGGAAGAAGAAGAGAAGAAGAAGAGCTATGCTTCGGGACATACTGACGCCATCTCACTCTCTGACTGAAACGTCACTGTGTAGGACAGTTATTTCTTCATGCACATACGCACGTCGTCCCTCCCCCCCCGTTTCAATAAAAGGTATGGTAACGAAGGGGAGAAAGTTACATCTGAAAGCACCTCGTTTGTTACACAAAAACCAGTACAAAATGTAGCGGACAGCTAGATCTCGCTAGATTTTATTTCCTGTGTGTAAAAAAAAAAAAAAAAATGTAAGCAACATTTAGGACGAGAATTATTCTGACCGGAAAAACGGTTTTTTTTGTGACTGGAAAGGAAAAAAGAAAGAAAAAAAGAAACAGAAGAAAAACTACAGATGAGAGAAATATTCCTGGATGTACCTCGACGATGAAAAAAAAGTGGAAAAATCTTGTGGAGGAGTATCGTTTTTACCCTGTACGCATCAGTTTCAAATACTTAATTGAACAAGTAAATTAATGGCTGAACAAATTAAGTAGTAGGGGGACAACAGTGCAGGTTAACAATTCATTCTTCCATCATTATAATAATGACTTGGCAAGATTTTTTTTTTTTTAAATTGAATCTGAACAAATGGTGAAAATATATGTTTTAAATATAAAAAATACTCTCACTAACAAGTAAATTACAAGACAAAATTATGAATAAACAAATACACAAAAAATAAATCAAATAAAATACAATTACACACAAATGTAGGGAAATCACAGTGGAGGGTAGTTTTGACTGTAAGTACCTCCAGCCTGATAACAAAAATTATCAAATATGTTTTCAAGATAGGAAAATAATATGGAGGTTGTGTAATGGTTACATCCAAACAGGATTTCGTCGGTTAGTCGTTTAATAAATATTTAAAAAAAAATAGAAAAGATACAAAAAAACAAAAAAATTAATTAAAAAAAAAAATAATAAAAGAAGAAAATGGAAAGGAAAATGAAGATGGACTGTTCCGACTGGACCACATGTCTCCCGTTCAACTCTTAAAAAGGATTCCGTGCAGAAAGTAGTTCGAGAGAAAGATAACTCTGTCTGTAAAACATAGCCAAAAAGAACACGCCCCTCTGTTGAAAAAAAAAGTGGGGGGGGGGGGGGGGGGGGGAGGAAGAGATAAGCTGCGATGACGCTAATCAAGGGTCATAGGAATGCACACAATAAAACCTACTCTGTAACATCACCCGTGCTACTTTGCCTAACATCTTATGTCAGTGTCTAAGAGTGAAAGGAATGACGATACGACGAAGACTAAACGGAAGGAGCGTGCTTTGCAGCGAGGCTGGAGAGGAAGGCTAGGAGGGGGGAAGAGGGAGGGGATGGGGGGGGGGGCAAAAAAAGAGGGCCGGGGGTGGGGGTGGAGGGCAGGACGATGGAGGAGTAGTGAGAATGAGGAAGAAGGTACAAGGAGAAACAAACGGGGTGGGATCTAGGGAGATAAGGGAGATGGAAAGAGGAGACGTGAGAGAGTGAGAGGAGAAGACGGAGTAGGGAGAGAGGAGGAGTAGACGGAGTAGGGGAAAGAGAGGAGGAGGAAGAGGGAGGAGGAGGAGGAAGTGGAGGTGGAAGAGGAGGAGGAGGAGAGGAGGAGGAGGTGGACGAGGAGGAGGAGGAGGAAGAGGGGGGAAGAGGAGGAGGAGGAAGAGGAGGAGGAAGAGGAGGAGGAGGAAGAGGAAGGGAGGAGGAAGAGGAAGAGGAGGAGAAGGCAGGGAGGAGGAGGAAAGAGGAGGAGGAGGAGGAGGAGGTGAGGAGGAGGAGGAAGTGGAAGAGGAGGAGGAGGAAGAGGAGAAGGAGGAGGAGGAAGTGACGGAAGAGGAGGAGGAGGAAGAGGAAGAGGAGAGGAGGGATGAGGAGGAGGATGAAGCGGAGGAGGAGGAGGAGGAGGAGGAAGAGGAGGAGGAAGAGGAGGAGGAAGAGGAGGAGGAAGAGGAGGAGGAGGAAGAGGAGGAGGAGGATGAGGAGGAAAGAGGAGGAGGAGGGAGGAGGAAGAGGAGGAGGAAGAGGAGGGGAGGAGGAAGAGGAGGAGGAGAGGAGGGAGGAAGAGGCGGCGGCGGAAGAGGAGGAGGAGGAAGAGGAGGAAGAGGAGGAGGAGGAGGAGGAGGAGGAGGAGGAGGAGAGAGGAGGAAGAGGAGGAGGAGGAGGAGGAGGAAAGAGGAGGAGGAGGAGGGGAGGAAAGGGAAGAGGAGGAGGGGAGGAGGAGGAGGAGGAGGAAGAAGAGGAGGAGGAGGAGGAAGAGGAGGGAGGTGGAGGAGGAGGAAGAGGAGGGGAGGAGGAGGGAGAGAGGAGGAGGAAGAGGAGGAGGAGGAGGCGGGGGGGTGGGGTGCTGTAAGGAGTGAAAGCGTGAAAGAAAACGAGGGAGGAAAAAAAAAAAAAGAATCCCCCTCCCTCCCACAACCCCCCCCAAACAAACAAAATGGGGCCAAAATTATAAAACTGACATATTCCTCAAGCAGACACAGATGGAAACGTAATAGGAACACAGGATACGACGGGGGTGGAAGAGCTGACGAGTGGGATAGAGGAAGAGGAGGAGGGGGGAGGATAGGGTGGTGGGGGGGTGTAGAGGGATCGAGAGGAAGAGGGTTTGGGTGGAAGAGGAAGCGTGCGTTTATAAACATTTACTGCTTTAGTGCTAGTGCCTAGATATCGGGGACCTGATGGTGAAACAGAAGGGGCTCTTACTTGGGATGATGAAATCTGCGTCTGATGTCCAAAATGGATTGGAAAGGTGGTAGCTGAAATGTGGCGTCTTGGAAGCGGGGGATGGACGGGGGGGGGGGGGGGCGAGGGGGGTGCGATGCTTGAGGGAATTTTGGACTTTGTCTACTTCTAGTCGGTATGTCGCGGTTATTGATTCAGGACTGCACGCGCAAAAAACACATCACACGCACACTCACGCGCGCGCGCGCGCGCGCTGCGCACCACACACAACAACACACACACACATACACAACACACAACACACACCAACACACACCAAACACACACACAATCACACGCGCGCGGCACACACACACACAATACACACGCACACACGCGCCCCCCTCTCCCCCACGCACACACAGCACACCACTCACACTCACACACACACACCACCACACACACACACCACACACACACCACAACACACACTGTCTCTCCCTCTCTCTTCCCTCTCTGTGTCTTACCACCACCACACCACCACACACACACACTCACACACAAAAACACTCGCACTCACACAACACACACACACGGGTCATGCATAATACATTTAAGCATGTATCAATACATACCTTTATTTCCATTCATTAATTACATAAATGCACACACATGCAATCGTACATGCCTTGTCTCCATACATAAACCATACATACATTCAGCTATGCCATTTTTTTTTTTTTTTTTACACGCACACACCACACACACACACACACACAACACACACACACACACACACACCACACACACACACACACGCACGCAACACATCACCACACACACACACACACACACACACGCCAATCAAACTCACACTCACACCACACAAACACACACACACACACACACACACACACACAACACACATACCATACACACACACACACACACACACACCACACACACACACACACACACCACACACACACACTACACACACATTAGATGCAACATGTCATATGATATTCAGAACAGACGAATTGCGTAAGAAAACGTAACGGTCTGGACTAGAAGTCACTGTTGTTTATTATTGTTGTTGTATCTCCAAGGCACGCCCTCCTCCCATTCAGCTTCCTATGTGTCCACTCTCCGCAGCCAACCATCTACACTGCTGAAGAGATTGCCAGATGTACGACGCACGTGCAACCCGCCATCGTCTGTAATATGAACGACAAACCGTTTTTCCACGTCTGCCCCACAATATATACAGTAGCACCACAGGATCTTACTACAAATTCACACTACTGATACTACTACCACTACTCCATCTCTTCGCAGATAATCTATAATAGTCGCCAACAGTAACTCTTCGCATAAAATCTACAGAGGCTTGTTTAATATCGTTTCCTCCACAAAATTCAGTAGTAACACAAGGCCTACTCCCTTGAAAATCTGCACTGTTACCAAATTATTCTATTACGTCAAGTGTACCCAATTGTACCCCAAATACTATTCCATAAAAGCTACACATGCACCCAGCACCAATTTCCTCTTCGCGTCACCATCTGTACATGTACCCGAATATCTATTCCACAACATTTGCGGTGGTTACCTCGGATTCTGTTGGCCACAACTGTTTACAGTTGGAACTCAGTCCTTGTGTTCACACAATTGCAGTGGTTCCCCTTATCGATACCCACCAAATCAACTTGATATATCCATATCTCTTAACCACCAATTCAATAGAAATATCCTCCATATCCGACCTACCCCTCCATTTCAATAGAAAGTATCCATATCGAATACCACCAATCAATAGATATTTAGCCCATCTCTATAGCCACCAAAATCAAAAGAAGTACATTTTATCTATACCCCACAAATCTATACAATCATTGAATCTATATATACATACATACACTACCACACACAAACACACACACACACAACACACACAACACAACACACACACACACACACACAACAATATATATATATATATATATAGAGTATATATATTATATTATATTAGATTTTATATCTGCACCACACAAAATCAGTAACAAAGCTACCATTATTCATATCCACAATATCAATATCAGTGCTTATATTATATATACCCCGCAACAAAATCTATAGGATACCCCATATATCTATACCTACTAAATCTGTAGAGAAGTGCCCGTCCATATATCTATACTCACATATCAGATATATCTGTACCACATATCATACCCGAAAATAATTAGAAGTGCCCACTATATCTGATATCCTCAAAACTTTAAGAGACCATACCCATATATCTATACCGCAAACATCAATAGAAGTATCCATAATATCTATCCACAAAATCAACAGAAGTACCCCATACCTATTACCCACAAAATCAAAAGAAGTACCTAATATCTTTAACCACAAACAACCTGTAGAAGTACCCTAACATCTACACCCACTATCAATTGAAACTCCCTAATATTTATACCCTCAGCCAATCAAGAGAAGTTACTTCAATATCTATATCCACAAAATCAGAGATGTTCCCCTAACATGCTTACATCTACAAATCGTAGAAGTACCCTAAATATATTCTTCCCCCCCACACTTAAATCTTAGAAATACCCCTCGATCTCAATACCAGAAATCTATAGAAGTACCCTAAATATATTCCAGGAAAATGTGCTCAGTGGAATCCCAGTATCTACATCTCGAATTCAGTCCAACGTGTTACCGTTCTGTTCCTCTGCCTTCGTCAGTTCCTGATTGTGATCTTACTGAGCTTCAAAGTGAGCGATAGTGAGCAAGTTAGTAGCCAAAGAGTTACCAATTTCCGTTATCAATAGGGTATACAAATCTTTCGCTCATTAGTGAATCATATCATGGTGCTATGTTGATCTGTGTGTGTGTGTGTGAATTGTGTGGGTGTGGGTGTGTGTGTGTGTGTGTGTTGTGTGTGTGTGTGTGTGTGTGTGTTATGAGTGTACTCACAGTACATCAAATGTCCCCCTAATACATGACGGGCCATTCCCCCACCTTGTTTGTTGCCTTTCTAACTGCCAGTTGAAAACGGTGTTGCACACCAATTAAAATGCTTTGAGATTGAAATTCAAAATGATGTCATTTTCCTGTATGGAAAATGCCGTAGGTAAACGCAAGACTTTCTCATTCCAACTCGTTTCACTCAGATTCAAATGCGAAAAGAAAAAGAAAAGAAGAAAAAAAAAAAGGAGAAAAAATCATATCTAGCATATCAGCTAGTGGATAAGTCCTGTAGAAGATTTTTTTTTTTTCAATGGACATGAACAAAACAAACATGTTTTGCCCTTTCATTGTATCCCATCCCCGAAAACTAACTTTAAAAAGGGCCGAGGAGGGGGGGAAACAGGGCGGTGGGGGGTGGGAGGGCGGGAGGAGAAAGACAAGAAAGGTGCTCAATGCTGAGCAGTTTGTCACCAGACAGCACCAAGGAGTCGTCTCCCCTTTTGGAATAGAAACCCAGAACGCGGACTTTGGTACGGTCAGAGAAAGTGCAACTTTTCTGGATATGGGCCAGAATTTACCTCTGCTCAAGACAGCTTCCATCTTGCGATTTCCGGATCGAGACAGACGGAAGGAATTCCTTTCGATTGAAGAAAAGACTGGGTGCAGACAAACTGGTGCCAACTCAATACAGACAGGAAGTGGTAGGAAGTGAGAGGGGAAATGACACAGAATGAAAACAGGCCTGATATAAAGGGTTAAATACTTCGCTGTTGTTGTTGTATCGGGGGGTGGGGTTATTTTTTGCCACTCCTCCTTTGTCGCTTCATCACTCTTATCTTTTATTTTCGCCCTCCCTGCCCCCCCCCCCCCCCCTCCCCGGTCATCAATCCACCGCCCACCTATCGTTGCACCTCTCCTCCACTCCACCTCCTTTCTCCCACTCTCTCTCTTCTCTCTCTCTCTCACTCTCTCTCTTCTCTCTCTCTCTCTCTCTCTCTCTCTCTCTCTCTCTCTCTCTCTCTCTCTCTCAGTCAATCAAAAGTCTTTTATAATCGGTCTCCTCAGCGCCGCCCCCCCCCCCCTCCCCCTCCAAAACCCCTGTCTTTTTATCATGTTTCTTCATACTCATCCCCCCCCCCCCCCCCCCACCTCTCTACTCTCTCTCTCTCTCGCTCTTCACACACACACACACACACACACACACCACATCTTCCCCCCCCCTCTCTCTCCCTTTCTCTCTCTCTCTCTCTCTCTTCTCTCTCTCTCTCTCTCTCTCTCTCTCTCTCTAGCTCGTTCGCTCGTCGCTCGCTCGCTCTTAATATATGTTTTTGTTGTTCGTTTATGCACTTTCAATTCATTTACCCCAATTTATTTATCCATTTCTGCATTTACGTGTTTGGAAGTTTGGTTGTCTGTCTTTAAACTCAATCTTCTCAAACCTTTTCTTCATCTGCATGTTCCTTTTTTAGCCTTCTCCTCTGTACTTCGTTCTTCATCTCCACCTTCTGATTTTCAATTCATTTTTCTTGTTTGGTTTTCTTTTTTTTTTCTGTGTTTTGTGGTCGGTTTTTTTTTTTCCCCAAGGGGGGGAGGGAAGGGAGTGCAAAATATGTTGTGAGCCACGTTAGAAAAAATTAATTGAAGGCTGATCTCTGAAGATCAGACATGAAGACATGAAGCACGCGGGAACGAGCTCGCTTTGTTTTGGTTGTGAGGACTCAGTGATTGATGGTGCGTGGCATGACACAAAAGGGGACTGTCTCTTATTCGTTGTCGATTGAAGTTTAAAGAAAACACACGCGATTGCAATAACGAGGCAGCGAAGAAGATTTCTACTGCGTGGATGGTTCTTGGAAAAATACATGCTGGGCCACTACGTTGAAAAATCATGATTGGGTATTGAAGATTATGCGCCACTTCTATAACGTGGCTGGAAGGAAGACAATAATGATGGATTGTAAACCAGTACATTAGGGATAAGGGGCTGCAGTGGAAGATGCTTTGCAACTGTCACTTTAAATTACACACACACACACAACACCCACACACACACACACACAACACGATGCATGCATTGCACATGAACGCACGCACGCAAACACACACACACACACTCACACACACACACACACCACACACACTCACTACACACACACTCACCGCACACACGCACAACGCCACGCACGCACCAACCACACACACACACCCCCCCACACACCACACACAACCACACATTACCCACACACCCATACACACACATCACGCCCCCCCACCTCCCTCCCTCCCCTCACCCCCCCCCCCCAACACACACCACACTCACACACACACACACACTCAAACTCACACACACAAACACACACACACACCACACATACACATACGCACGCACGCACACACACACACACACTCACACACACACGGCACACCACAACACACACACAACACACAACATACAACACACACAATTTTACACACACACTCACGCAACTCACGCACGCACGCACAACACACACACACACACACACACACACACACACACACACACACACACACACACAAGAGCGCGCGCCACGTACTCACACAACACACAACACACCACAACACACACACACACACACACACACAAACTCACTCACCACAACACACACACACATTACAACAACATACGCACAACACACAAACACACACACCACCCACACACACACACCACACACACACACATAACACCCACACTCACATACACACACACTCACGCCACATCACGCACGCACGCAGAAAACACACACACACACACACACACCACACAACACACACACACACACACACACTCACACAAGAGCGCGTGCACGTACACACACACACACACACAACACACACACACACACCCACACCACAAGAGCGCGAGCACCGTACACACACACACACACACAACCACCACACACACACACACACACACACTCACACACTACAACAACACACACACAAACGTGTGTGTGTGTTTGTTATGGAAAACATGGCAGAGAACAAGACGACAAGTTTTACAGTTATGGGGTTGTTTCAGAAATGTGATGCTAAACACACACAGACCACGTCGTTTTAGGACAGCAGAACATGGAAAACATGCGTTATGGCTACGACTGAATAACAGCTCGATTGCTTCATCTACCAGTCCAATGTTGTTACTCTATCTGGAGGAAAGGGAGGAGGGAAGGGGACGGATATTAAAGGATTGAACATAGAATGTTTATTCTTTTCTTTTCGTCAATAGCCTTTTACAGATACCTTTATGATGTTTATATTAACGATGAACTGGATTCGACACTGCAAGAAGCTGAATCACAACACTAGTGTTGATAGACCGTCTTTGTTTTGAATTTCTGTACGTTTGATTTATCATTTATACTTTTACATATGTTGGGCTACCTGATTTATCAAATTCTGTATATTAGTTTGTATTGGTAGCTG
>JAFLJL010010717.1:58598-64173 GCA_018398815.1 Conus ventricosus
TATGGGAAATGGAGTCAGAACCAATGTTAAAATCCGGGGGAAAAAAAACCCCGTACCGAAAAGCCCCGGCGGAGGTTCGAAACCCCCAACCCCCGGGTCACAAAATCCGAGCGGCGCTTACCAACTGGCTATTCGGCCTTTGGTGAGGTCAAGTCATAGGCAAAGTCCGCGTTAGAGAGGGGTAGCACTCCCCCCGCAGACAGGAGAAACATCAAGGCATGCACCCGGTGCTTGCTACTTGCTCAAAAGCCCGGACGAAGGGGGGGTGAAAAAAAAGTGCCCGTTCTGGCCCAAACCCTGATCACAGTAGGATACATTTCCAAAGGCTGCGAAGAAAGAGCGGTAAGAAGGGTTGATGAAAACTTCAAAAAGGAATTTTAATTTTAATAACAGAAACGCCAAGAAAACGTTGACAAACGAATCCAAAACAAAACACGACGCGTTTCGACCCCTTAGGTCTTTTCAGGCAGAAGGGAAAAAATAGGACAACGCCCATTTTCGCGAAGGAATGAAGGGGAATGATTGTCGTTTACTTTCGTTGTTGGTGTTTTGTATCTTATCTGAAAAAGACCTAAAAGGTCGAAAAGCGTCGTGTTTTGTTTGTGATTCGTTTGTCTAGTTTTTTTGGCGGTTCGCTGTTTTAATTTAAAATTTGTTTAGATTTCCGCCTACGTCGCCCCCTTTGCAACTATATTTAAAAAAGGGTTTTTTTTTTCTTTTGTGGGAAAACGTTTTTGACAGTTTTAAAAAGAATGATACAAATACAAAATAAAGCGGAATTTTGAATAAAACCCCAAAAAGTCCGTTCCCGATTCAACAATAAAAACCTTAACCCCCCACACAATTAGGGTGATGGGAGGTCGGGGACCTGGCCCCTTTTGCAAAATCAAACACATTGTGTAGGTGACAGTCCAATGGGGGGGGGGGGGGGGGGGGTGGGGTGGCCCCTTTGGGGGGGGGGGGGGGGGGGGGGGTCCAGTGTGACCCATTCAGTGTCAAAAAGGATACGTGATTTGTGTGACTTAAAGGAAAAAATTGGAAAAGGGAGCAAAAGGCCAAAAGAGAAAACAAACGATGCCTTGACAGGAAGTCCATTTAGATTAAAAAGTTGGGGCAACCACATAAAGCTGTAGGAGAGGCAGGCCAAATGGGGAAATGGGGGCATTGCGATTTGGGGACGGAGGTCGTGGGGCAAAACCCCCCAGAGCCATTTATATTTGTGGGATTTGGTTTTGGCCCGTGATTGGCTTCTACTCAGAGCTGAGTTTGCTATGGACTCAATTAAAATATTGAAATCACACAGTAGAGATTCCTCCACTTAATGGATGTGCCTCTGAGTGTGACGCTCGAGTTTCCTGACCAACACTGCAGGTGTCTGTATCTCTCGGGCCTGGTTGACGCTGGGATACATTTTCATGAAAGTAAGCGTAAAGCCGTCTATTCATTCTGAGTCCAGAACGGACCTTCACGGCGCCGTCTTCATCATCCTCATTTTCATCAATCAGCATGAAAAAAAGTCTTCAAATTTCTATGGCTATTCACGCCTGTGCTCTAACTGTGACCTTTATGCCTGTGCTCTAACTGTGACCTTCACGCCTGTGCTCTATCTGTGACCTTCATGCCTGTGCTCTAACTGTGACCTTCATCTCTGTGCTCTAACTGTGACCTTCATGCCTGTGCTCTAAATGTGACCTTCATCTCTGTGCTCTAACTGTGACCTTCATGTCTGTGCTCTGTGACCTTCATGTCTGTGCTCTGTGACCTTCATGCCTGTGCTCTAACTGTGACCTTCATGCCTGTGCTCTAACTGTGACCTTCATGCCTGTGCTCTGTGACCTTCATGCCTGTGCTCTGTGACCTTCATGCCTGTGCTCTAACTGTGACCTTCATGCCTGTGCTCTGTGACCTTCATGCCTGTGCTCTGTAACCTTCATGTCTGTGCTCTAACTGTGATCTTCATGCCTGTGCTCTAATTGTGACCTTCATGTCTGTGCTCTAACTGTGACCTTCATGCCTGTGCTCCAACTGTGACCTTCATGCCTGTGCTCTAACTGTGACCTTCATGTCTGTGCTCTGTGACCTTCATGCCTGTGCTCTGTGACCTTCATGCTGTGCTCTAACTGTGACCTTCATGTCTGTGCTCTAACTGTGATCTTCATGCCTGTGCTCTAATTGTGACCTTCATGTCTGTGCTCTAACTGTGACCTTCATGCCTGTGCTCTAACTGTGACCTTCATGCCTGTGCTCTAACTGTGACCTTCATGTCTGTGCTCTGTGACCTTCATGTCTGTGCTCTAACTGTGACCTTTATGCCTGTGCTCTGTGACGTTCATGCCTGTGCTCTGTGACCTTCATGACTGTGCTCTAACTGTGACCTTCATGTCTGTGCTCTGTGACCTTCATGTCTGTGCTCTAACTGTGACCTTCATGCCTGTGCTCTAACTGTGACCTTCATGCCTGTGCTCTAACTGTGACCTTCATGCCTGTGCTCTAACTGTGACCTTCATGTCTGTGCTCTAACTGTGACCTTCATGCCTGTGCTCTCTGACCTTCATGTCTGTGCTCTAACTGTGACCTTCATGTCTGTGCTCTGTGACCTTCATGCCTGTGCTCTGTGACCTTCATGCCTGTGCTCTAACTGTGACCTTCATGTCTGTGCTCTAACTGTGATCTTCATGCCTGTGCTCTAATTGTGACCTTCATGTCTGTGCTCTAACTGTGACCTTCATGCCTGTGCTCTAACTGTGACCTTCATGCCTGTGCTCTAACTGTGACCTTCATGTCTGTGCTCTGTGACCTTCATGTCTGTGCTCTAACTGTGACCTTTATGCCTGTGCTCTGTGACGTTCATGCCTGTGCTCTGTGACCTTCATGCCTGTGCTCTAACTGTGACCTTCATGTCTGTGCTCTGTGACCTTCATGTCTGTGCTCTAACTGTGACCTTCATGCCTGTGCTCTAACTGTGACATTCATGCCTGTGCTCTAACTGTGACCTTCATGCCTGTGCTCTAACTGTGACCTTCATGTCTGTGCTCTAACTGTGACCTTCATGCCTGTGCTCTCTGCCCTTCATGTCTGTGCTCTAACTGTGACCTTCATGTCTGTGCTCTAACTGTGACCTTCATGCCTGTGCTCTAACTGTGACCTTTATGCCTGTGCTCTAACTGTGACCTTCATGCCTGTGCTCTAACTGTGACCTTCATGCCTGTGGTCCAACTGTGACTTTTATGCTTGTGCTCTGTGACCTTCATGTCTGTGCTCTAACTGTGACCTTCATGCCTGTGCTCTGTGACCTTCATGCCTGTGCTCTAACTTTGACCTTCATGCCTGTGCTCTAACTGTGACCTTCATGCCTGTGCTCTAACTGTGACCTTCATGTCTGTGCTGTAACTGTGACCTTCATGCCTGTGCTCTGTGACCTTCATGCCTGTGCTCTAACTGTGACCTTCATGCCTGTGCTCTAACTGTGACCTTCATGCCTGTGCTCTAACTGTGACCTTCATGGCTGTGCTCTAACTGTGACCTTCATGCCTGTGCTCTAACTGTGACCTTCATGCCTGTGCTCTGTGACCTTCATGCCTGTGCTCTAACTGTGACCTTCATGCCTGTGCTCTGTGACCTTCATGCCTGTGCTCTAACTGTGACCTTCATGCCTGTGCTCTAACTGTGACCTTCATGTCTGTGCTCTGTGACCTTCATGCCTGTGCTCTGTGACCTTCATGTCTGTGCTCTAACTGTGACCTTCATGCCTGTGCTCTAACTGTGACCTTCATGCCTGTGCTCTAACTGTGACCTTAATTCTGTGCTCTAACTGTGACCTTCATGCCTGTGCTCTGTGACCTTCATGCCTGTGCTCTAACTGTGACCTTCATGCCTGTGCTCTGTGACCTTCATGCCTATGCGCTAACTGTGACCTTCATGCCTGTGCTCTAACTGTGACTTCATGCCTGTGCTCTAACTGTGACCTTCATGCCTGTGCTCTGTGACCATCTGCCTATGCCTCATTCTACTGTGACCTTCATGCCTGTGCTCTAACTGTGACCTTCATGCCTGTGCTCTAACTGTGACCTTCATGCCTGTGCTCTAACTGTGACCTTCATGCCTGTGCTCTGTGACCTTCATGCCTGTGCTCTAACTGTGACCTTCATGCCTGTGCTGTAACTGTGACCTTCATGCCTGTGCTGTAACTGTGACCTTCATCCTGTGCTCTAACTGTGACCTTCATGTCTGTGCTCTAACTGTCACCTTCATGCCTGTGCTCTAACTGTGACCTTCATGCCTGTGCTCTGTGACCTTCATGCCTGTGCTCTAACTGTGACCTTCATTCCTGTGCTCTAACTGTGACCTTCATGCCTGTGCTCTAACTGTGACCTTCATGTCTGTGCTCTAACTGTGACCTTCATGTCTGTGCTCTGTGACCTCCATGACTGTGCTCTAATGTGACCTTCATGCCTGTGCTCTAACTGTACCTTCATGTCTGTGCTCTAACTGTGACCTTCATGCCTGTGCTCTGTGACCTTCATGTCTGTGCTCTAACTGTGACCTTCATGCCTGTGCTCTGTGACCATCATACTGTGCTCTAACTGTGACCTCCATCTCTGTGCTCTAACTGTGACCTTACGCCTGTGCTCTGTGACTTCATGCCTGTGTTCTAACTGTAACCTTCATGTCTGTGCTCTAACTGTGACCTTCATGCTGTGCTCTAACTGTGACCTTCATGCCTGTGCTCTAACTGTGACCTTCATGTCTGTGCTCTAACTGTGACCTTCATGCCTGTGCTCTAACTGTGACCTTTTATGCCTGTGCTCTTTTGACCTTCATGTCTGTGCTCTAACTGTGACCTTCATGTCTGTGCTCTAACTGTGACCTTCATGCCTGTGCTCTAACTGTGACCTTCATTCCTGTGCTCTACTGTGACCTTCATGCCTGTGCTCTGTGACCTTTATGTCTGTGCTCTAACTGTGACCTTCATGCCTGTGCTCTAACTGTGACCTTCATGCCTGTGCTCTACTGTGACCTTCATGCCTGTGTCTAACTTTGACCTTCATGCCTGTGCTCTGTGACCTTCATGCCTGTGCTCTAACTGTGACCTTCATGCCCGTGCTCTAACTGTGACCTTCATGTCTGTGCTCTAACTGTGACCTTCATTCCTGTTCTCTAACTGTGACCTTCATGCCTGTGCTCTATGTGACCTTCATGTCTGTGCTCTAACTGTGACCTTCATGTCTGTGCTCTGTGACCTCCATGCCTGTGCTCTAATGTGACCTTCATGCCTGTGCTCTAACTGTAACCTTCATGTCTGTGCTCTAACTGTGACCTTCATGCCTGTGCTCTGTGACCTTCATGTCTGTGCTCTAACTGTGACCTTCATGCCTGTGCTCTGTGACCATCATGCCTGTGCTCTAACTGTGACCTCCATCTCTGTGCTCTAACTGTGACCTTTATGCCTGTGCTCTGTGACCTTCATGTCTGTGCTCTAACTGTAACCTTCATGTCTGTGCTCTAACTGTGACCTTCATGCCTGTGCTCTAACTGTGACCTTCATGCCTGTGCTCTGTGACCTTCATGCCTATGC
>JAFLJL010010723.1:0-10688 GCA_018398815.1 Conus ventricosus
TTAGTCGCTTCACCTTTCACTTCGCTTTTTTGCATGATTATTTTTACTCGATAATGTAAGTTTTGTTTGAGGGCTGGATGGAAAAAAGCCACTGACTGGTGCTTATTCTTTCCCTCATTAAACAACATTTCGTTCGTTCGTTCGTTCGTTGTCTCTCTCTCTCTCTCTCTCTCTCTCCTCCTCTCTCTCTCTCTCTCTCTCTCTCTCTCTCTCTCTCTCTCTCTCTCCTCTCTCTCTCCTCTCTCTCTCTCTCCTCTCTCTCTCTCTCTCTCCTCTGATTGCAAGCCTATACAGTATCTTAAAAATCAACCTGATGATTGTGAGTGTATTACGAAAAAAATAGTAGGAAAAGAACGAAGGGGAGAATTAAAAAAAATATTTGGATTCAACAGACCACCCAGCGTGTAAAAGTTTGTGCTTTATATGTGACTGTAGACTAGAACCCTACTTGGTCAATTTCGAGCCTAGTTGTTTCTTCTTTCTTCTTCCTAAAATACTGGTTCACTCAAAAACGAGTAGGTCACCAGCGCGCATGTTAAAAAGTAAAATAAAATAACATAAAATAGTGCGACTCAGACTGTTGGCCCCTGGAGCAAATTTGGCAACAAGGGGTCGCACTCGATATTCAAGAAGTTAAAAGCAATGGCCAAATTCAGGCCCAGTTAACAGTAAAATATTGGGGAAGTAAAAAATAGAAAAACATCAATATGCAGATCTCAAAACTGTTGTCACAGCTTTATTTTTCCGTCCTGATTGAGACACTTAGTGAAAGGGCAAACAAACAAGGCTTTACACATTTGTAATCCAATATTTTGTTGCTGTAGTGTGAGCAGAGGCATGTATCAAACTTGTGTACTACTTAACTATGGAAAATGAACTTCCCAGAAAGTGATGACGTCATTTTTGCACAATATTTTGTTTGTTGTCATTGTTCTAATACTACCTGACCACTTGCGTACAAGCTTCATACGGCATCTATGTTATCTACAAGAAAATAAACCCAGTCGAGTTTGGTATTAAAAGAATTGTTGGGAATTCGCCAATTCAGTCATCTCAATAGCGCAGATATATTACATTTTTCATGACAATAACTAATTATCAAACCTTAGCCCCATTTGTAATGGCCGCTCAACCTTGCCGAACACATTGCTGCCAGACCAGCTATGCACAGATGACATTCACTTGGCCGAATACAGTGCGGTTAGCAGGCTGGTGGGAGCAGCCTGCAGAAAACACCCCTTTCCCTGACCTGCATTCACAGCTTGGCCTCTGCAGCTGTAAACTCCCCTGCGACTCAAAACTAAGTAACTTGCTCTGAACAGCCGTGTTGTATCAATTTGTTTTTTAAAAGAGATTGCATTTGTGGCAATCTTGATGGCACCCGGCAGTGAGTTCCACAGCCGTACAGAACTGGGATAAAAAGAATGTAAGTGGCTGTCAATATTTGATGCAGGTATGGTATAACACTGACCGCCACTCCTGGTGCTACTTTTATTCAATACTAGTTGTTCCATTGGAATAAACAATTACTTTAGCTCTGCCTTTGAAAAAGGTGTTAAGTTTAATAAAAGCTCTTCTCTCTTCTAAGGGTTTCCATTCTAATTTCCTCATGTTCTTCCTAGTATTCCCCTTTTCTCTGATGTGGTTCCCTGTTACAAACCGTGCTGCTCTCTTCTGAATCTTTTCAAGGTTATCAATGTCCTTTAGATGGTAAGGATCCCAAACTGAGCAACCATATTCCAGTACTGGTCTAACCAGTGTTTTGTAGCAGTCGTCTTTAACCTTTTGGGGGCAGTCATTATATTCCTGTGTAAGAAAGCTAAGATGTTTATTTGCTTCTTACATACTAAATGTAATGTCTTTCCATTTGAGACGACTATCTATAATCACGCCTAAATAATTTTGCAGCATTAGTTCTTTAAGAATAGTATTATGGATAGAATAATCTGATCTAATTATGAGCGTTTGTTTACAAAATACGCAACACTTGGGCACTTTTGAGGATGAAATTCCATTTTCCAATTCTTTCCCACTCTTGTAAAGCGTTTAGATCTTCTTGTGAATGCGTGTTTTTCATTCTTGCTTCTGATTGTTCTATAACTAAACTGTCATCTGCAAAAAGCCTTTATTTAGTTCCAGGAGAGAGATTTTACTTATGTCATTTATATAAATAAGAAAAAAAAGGGGCCCCAGAACATTTCCCTGTGACACCCGACAAGACTGGTTTTCCCTTGATACGGGTTTAATGCTTCCGTTAGGGGCCTAAGAATTACGACCGAAAAGCAAAGAGAGAGGAAGGCGATAACGAAATTTGTGTTTCCTTTCGGATTTTTTGTTAACTTCTCGATGTCAAAATTAAAAAAAAAAAAGAAAAGTATTTAAAGATTACTGGTTTGGTGTAAACATATTAAAGAGGGAAGTAGGCTTGCTCACTCCAATTATGTTTTAAATTTTATGATTCAGAAGGTGATCATCAAAACAAGAAAAATTTTGGTCTTTACATTTAAGGAGTAAGAGACAGGACAACATTGGGGTTCCAGACCTGAGAAACAACCAAATACCTAATACAGGACCCTGAAGGGAAAGCAAATTTACTAAACAAGCAGTTTTTTTCTTCTCCTGTCACGACCAACATCATTATGCTGATGACTCTGTTGTATACTTGGGGGTTTGCGAAGATTTGCGCTGTGTTTGTCAGACATAATTTTGATTTCAGCTTAAGGGGTGGGTGGGAGGAGGTAGTGGTGATTTATAGAAGTGGGGGGGGGGGGGGGGGGGTTGGAGGGATGGGGGGGGGGGGGGGTGCAGAGGGAGGCGAGGGGGGGGTAGGGGGGGGGGGGGCTGGGGTGTTTTCGTTGGTAAAAATTATTAAATAAAGGGAAAAGGTGGCAAATGGAGTACCTAATTTTTGGTATTTTTGATGAAGGCGAGTCTGGACCTGAAGCGGTCCAGGGTCTCCCCCGTCACCCACAAACCTCTGGATGAGTTCCACTTTGGGGTGGTCCTTGGGAAGAACATTTGAAAGGTAGTCTGTCCTGCATTGTGGGATGTCGTAGCTGCAGCTGTTGTTTTTTCTGAACTTCTTCTGGTCTGGGATTTCCCAGGCAGGTATTTGAAATTGATGTCAACAAGACTGTGGTGGGAATTATAAAATCATTTCCGTCTTGCATTTTGTCTTCGTTTCTCTAATGTGGGCCACTTCAGAGAGCGTAGGATTTCATCTACACTGGTTTTGGGCTGTGGCTGTGTGTGACCCATCTGGCTGCTCTACGCTGATCTTTTCAATCCCTGGATCTTGTTTCGGTGTGGGCGCCCCAAACGCATGACGCTACTCACAATCATCGGGCGAACAAGGGTTTGTATGCAGTTCTTTCATCTTCTTGTTTCCGATTTTGAGGTTTCGTCGAAGGAAGCCGAGGTTTTACTGGCTTTTGCAGTGATCGTCTCAATATGGGATCCTCATTTTTGGTCGTCTTGGATCGTGACCCCAAGGTATTTGGTTGAGGTCACAACTTCCAAAGTGTGTCCATGAAGTTTGTACACAGGTTGGTGTTTGTTCTGTCGCCGTGTAGTTCAGTTTTCTCAAATCCCAAACCTTTAATTAACGTTAGACTAAAGGATGATGATAAACTCCCTGAAATGCAAAACATCAAAGTAAAAAAAAGCAGGTTGGTAGAGCGCCTGACTCGTAATCTTGGTGATCCTGGGTTTGCGGGTTCGAACCTCCCGCCGGGCGTTTCGTACAGGGGATTTTTCCCTCGAGTTAACATTGGTTCTGACTCCATTTCCCATACAGTCCTTCGAATGAGACTATAAACCGAGGTTCCGTGTGTGAGCGCATGCATAACATCTTGCACACACGTAAAATCCCATCACCAACTTTCGGAAGAATAGGCCAGTTTGGCCGTTGGTAAAGATGACACGTTACACATAGCATGCACCCTGCGTGAGAAATGGAAAGAATGAAGGAAGTAAGAAAATGAGTGATCGATATTGAACGATACTGACTGGGTGACACGGAAACGACTGAATGAAGTGCCAGCTGGCAGCTCTTCAGTCGGCACTACCCAGGTAGGCAGCCCGTCGTGTAAACGAGTGATTGATTGTAAAGCGCTTAGAGCTTGGCCTCTAGCCGAGAATAGGCGCTATATAAGTATTCATATTATTATTATTATTATTATTTAAGTTGCTGACCAACATGAATGAAAACAAAGCTACTGGTCCCGATGGCGTTCCTGGCAAGCTCTTAAAATTATGTGCCAATGAATTGAGTGAGGTGTACCAACTACTTTACCAAGCTTCACTGGACCAGGAGTAATATCTGATGAGTGGCGAGATGCAAGCATTGTTTTCCCCTTTATTCAAAAAGGGTGACAAAACAAAAGCAGAGAACTATAGACCTGTATGATCTCTTACATCCATATCAGCAAACTACTTAACACTATAATAGTAGCATAAGGACCATCTTGACAATATGATTCTAAATAACGCCCACAGGTTTTAGACGGCGAAGGATGGAGACTCACTTATAACAACTCTCAATGATCTTATTCATTGTAGTTTGTTATGTGCAATTTTTTATATGCTCCTCTCTCCTCTCCTCCTCCTCCTCCTCCTACTCCTCCCCTCCTCCTCTCCTCTTAGTCTTCTTTTCATCATCACATCATCATATCCTCATCATCTTCTTCTTCTTCTTCTTCTTTTCTTTTTTTTTCTTCTTCTTCGTTTCTTCTTTTTTCTTCTTCTTCTGTCTCTTCTTGTGTCAGAAGACTCTGTTCTTTATTCTGGTCTCCCAAGTCCCCCTCTCTCTCTCTTTGAGGTCGCTTTCCATCTCCCTCTCTCCACATTCTCTTCCTCTAGTTATATTGTGCATTCTCTTATTCTAAATTGCCATGTAATTCAGAGTTCTTTATGACTTTATATGCAGTTCGATGCAATGATTTCTACATGTATTTATTTGTTTGGGTGGATGGAAAAAAGCACTGATGGTGCTTATTCTTTTCTCATTAAACAAACATTTTCGTTCGTTCGTTCGTTCGTTGTCTCTCTCTCTCTCTCACTCTTTCTCTTCTCTCTCTCTCTCTCTCTCTCTCTTCTCTCTTCTCTCTCTCTCTCTCTCTCTCTTCTTTCTTCTCTCTGATTAGCAAGCCTATACAGTTCTTAAAATCAAACCTGATGATTGTGGTGTATTACGAAAAAAATAGTAGGAAAGAAACGAGGGGGAAATTAAAAAATATTCGGACTCAACAGGACCACAGCGTGTAACAGTTTGTGCTTTCTTGTGACTGTAGACTAGAACCCTACTTGGTCAATTTCGAGCCTAGTTGTTTCGTTTGTGTACTGGTTTAATGTCTTCCGAGATCGAAGTGGGCCTACCCCCCCGACAACCCACATTCATCACTTGAATTCACTCGTAGATTTCTGCTAACCTCACGACAGCAAGTTACTCACATCGCTACGAGAGTGAACAGAGACCCTCACTACCTCATTCTCACCGTCCTTCCCTGTGTTCTTTCGGAATTTTTCTGTTAATTTCGATGTGCAAAATTAAACAAAAAAAAAGGAAAGGGAGTATTGAAAGCTTCTGGTTGGTGTAAAACATATTAAGAGAGATAATGTAGGGGGGGGGGCCCTTGCTCACTCCAATTATGGTAATATGATGTTTCAGAAGGTGAGTGATCATTCAAAACAAAGAAATTATGGTCTTACATTTAAGGAAGAGTCACGCGCGTGGCCCCCCCCATTGGGATTCCAGACCTCGAGAAACACAGGGGGAATAACTAATACAGGACCCTGAAGGGGAAGCAAATTTACTAACAAGCAGTTTTAGTTTTCTTCTTCTCCTGTTCCGACCAACATCATTATGCTGATGACTCGTTGTATACTGGCGGTTTGCGAAGATTTGCGCTGTGTTTGTCAGACATAATTTTGATTTCAGCTTAAGGGGTGGGTGGGGAGGAGGTAGTGGTGATGGAGTAGGAAGTGGGGGGGGGGGGGGTTGAGGGGATGGGGGGGGGGGGGGGGCGGGTTGCAGAGGGAGGCGAGGGAGGGGGGGTGAAGAGGGGGGGGGGGGGGGCTGGGATGTTGTCGTTGGTAATATTATTAAATAAAGGGAAAAGGTGGCAAATGGAGTACTATTATTGGTAAAGTGATGGGGCGGAGTCTGGACCTGAAGCGGTCCCGGGTTCCGCCGGTCCACAACCTCTGGTAATTGAGTTCATTTGGGATGGTTCCTTGGGAAAGAACATTTGACGGTAGTCTGTCCTGCATTGTGGGATGTCGTTGCTGCGCTGTTGTTTTTTCTTGAACTTCTACTGCGTCTGGGATTTCCCAGGCAGTATTTAAAATTGTGTCAACAAGACTGTGGTGGAATTTATACATCATTTCCAGTCTATGCATTTTGTCTTCGTTTTCTAGTGGGCACTCAGGAGCGTAGGATTTCATTACACTGGTTGTTGGTCTGTGGCTGTGTGTGACCCATCTGTCTGCTCTACGCTGGATCTTTTCAATCTCCTGGATCTTGTTTCTGGTTTGTGGGCGCCCCAAAACGCATGACGCGTACTCAAACAAATCGGTCGAACAAGGGTTTTGTATGCAGTTTCTTTCATCTTCTTTGTTTCCGATTTTGCGGTTTCGTCGAAGGAAGCCGAGGGTTTTTACTGGCTTTTTTTGCAGTGATCGTCTCAATATGGGATCTCAGTTTTGTCGTCTTGGATGTGACCCAAGGTATTTGGTTGAGGTACAACTTCAAGGTGTGCTCCATGAAGTTTGTTATGTACACTGGTTGGTGTTTGTTCTGTCGCCGTGTAGTTCAGTTTTCTCAAATCCCAAACCTTAATTAACGTAAGACTAAAGGATGATGATAAACTCCTGAATGCAAACACATCAAAGTAAAACAACGCAGGTTGGTATAGAGCGCTGACTGTAATCTTGGTGATCCTGGGGTTGCGGGTTCGAACCTCCGCCGGGGCGTTTCGGTACAGGGGGATTTTTCCCTCGGAGTTACATTGGTTCTGACTCCATTTACCATTACAAGCTACTTCGAAAGAGACTATAAACCGAGGTTCCCGTGTGTCGAGCGCCATGCATAACATCTTGCACACACGTAAAATCCCATCACCAAACTTTCGGAAAGAGTAGGCCGTTTGGCCGTTGCGTATGGATGACCGTTACACATAGCATGCACCCTGCGTGTGAAATGGAAGAATGAAGGAAGTAAGGAAATGAGTGATCGATTATTGAAAACGGGGAACTGTTGGGTGACACGGGGAAACGACTGAAAGAGTGCCAGCTGGCAGCTCTTCATTCGGCACTACCCAGGTAGGAAGCCCGTCGTGTAAACGAAGTGGTGATTGTAAAGCGCTTAGAGCTTGGCCTTAGCCGAGAAGAATAGGCCGCTATTAAGTATTCATTATTATTATTTTTATTATTATTTAAGGTTGCTGACCAACATGAATGGAAAACAACAGTCCTGGTCCCGATGCGTTCCTGGCAAGCTCTTAAAATTATGTGCAAATGCATTGAGTGAGGTTTACCAACTACTTTACCAGGCTTCACTGGACAGGGAGAAGGGGTAATATTGATGAGAGGCGCGATTGCAAGCATTGTTCCTTATTCAAAAAGGGTGACACAACAAAAGCAGAGAACTATAGACCTGTATGATCTTCCCCTAATAATATCAGCAAAACTACTTGAAACAATAATATATAGTAGCATAATGGACATCTTGCAAATATGACTTCTTAAAATAACGCCCAGCATGGTTTTAGACGGCGAGGAGTTGTGAGACTCACTAAGAACAAATCTCTCATGATTTTAAAACTGTTAAAACAACAGACAGCAATAGATGCAATTTTATTGACTTTTCTAAAGGCCTTTGATAAAGGTTGACCTTGAGGGCTGCTGCTTAAATTAGACACATCGGCATTGGCCGGTTCTTTGCTAAAGGGCTAGGATTCATTCCTCGTTGGGAAGAGAACGCAGAAAGTTGTTGTGGAAGGGTCGTCATCCCATTGTAAACAGTCTTGTCAGGTGTACCACAGGAAATGCTTATGGGAGGGCTTTGTTTTCATTAATTTATATAACTGACATACAGTAGAAATCTCTCTCCTGGAACTACCCTATGGCTTTTTGCAAATTGCAGATGGACGCTTAGTTATATAGAACAATCAGAAGGGGCAAGAATGATACACGCTTCTTACAAGAAGATCTAACCGCTTTACAAGAGTGGGAAAGAACTTGGGAAATGGAATTTCATCCCAAAAGTGCAAGGTTGCGTATATGTAACACACGCTCACAATTAGATCAGATTATTTCTATCCATAATATATTTCTAAAGCAGGGCTTCTAAAAACGCAAAAAAATTGCGTACAGTACGCATTAAAACTCTACGGGGACACTGGTGTGTCTGTGTAAGGGGTCCCCAGGGACCCCCTCAAGTTTTGGTGAAGTCGGACATAAAGTGAGAAAAGATGCCTTCAACATCGTAAGTTGAGGTGCCGTAACATCGTAGGACTTGCTACACTTCGGGAACGAACCTCCCTTTTCATTTTGAACAGAATAAACAAAGCGAGTAGGGCTGCCTCCATAACAACATAAGCGGTCACTTTTGTTGTCTGTGAGGCTGATTGGACTGAGCTTAACGCCTAGGCCACAGCCTCGTTTTCAGTTCTTTACCCAATTTTCCTACTTTGAGCCATGTGATGTCATGATGACGCTTTTCATTTCGGCAGGAGAGAAAAGGATTTCGCAAAGCCTTTGTTTCCAACATGTTCTCGAAGCATGGTTAATGAAATCATGGTCGCAAAAGCAAAAAAGCGCAGCAGAGGAGCAAGATCGAGAACGGATACAATTTTTGATGTTTATTTTGATGTTTTATTGTGACGATGTGTCTGGGACAATTTGCAACGAGTGCGGTGCAGGATTTACAATTTTTTAACGTTTATTTTGTTTGTTGTTTTTTGTGGTTTGTAGAGACGCCTTAATGTAGCCTGGGACCCCTTATAAATACTGCCCTGATATGGCCTTAGCGGTCTCGGCTGGGCTATAAGCAACATTATCTCTTTCTAAAAATCTGAAGGGTCCTGGGACGGAAAGATTTCACCCAGCAGAAGCCTTCAGTTAAAGAAACTATGCTGCAAATATTTTGGCGTGATTTTAGATAGTCGTCTCAAATGGAAAGAACACTACACATTAGACCGACAAGCCAAATTAACATCTTAGTTGCCCCAAACGGTTAAAGACGACTGCTGCAAACAACTGGTTAGCAGTACTGGAATTGGTTGCCTCAGTTTGGGATCCTTACATCTAAAGGACATTGATAAACCTCGAAAAGATTCAGAAGAGAGCCGCACGGTCGTTAAAGGGAACCACAGCAGAGAAAGGGGAATACTAGGAAGAACATGAGGAAAATTAGAATGGAAAACCCTTAGAAGAAGGAGAAGAGCTTTTACAAATTAACATCTTCTTCAAAGGCAGAGCTAAGTACTTGATATTCAATGAACAACTAGTATGATAAAAGTAGCACCCGGGTGAGCGCGGTCAATGTTATTCCATACCTGCATCAAATATTGACAGCCACTTACTTCATTTGTTCCTAGTTCTGTACGGCTGTGGAAACTCCTGCGGGTCCATCAAGATTGTCACAATGCAATCTCATTTAAAACCCAAATTGATACGACAGTTTTGAGATCTGCATATTGACGATTTTTATTTTAAACTTCCCAGATTTTTACTGATACTGGGCCTGAATTTGGCCATTGCTTTTAACTTCTTGAAGATCTGAGTGTTACGACCCTTGTTTCCAAATTTGCTCCAGGGGCCAACAGTCTGAGTCGCACTTTTTTTTTTTTGTATTATTTTACTTTTTAACATGCTCGCTGGTGACCTACTCGGTTTTTTGAGTGAACAGTTTTTAGAAGAGAGAAGAAGTTATGCTATCTTGTCTGCTGAGCACCAATGGATGAGAAGCAAGCAGGAGGTGTTCATGAAGTTGGGCTCCTGATGTTTTAGATGACTACACATGCTGTGACGAAGTGGAAGTTGGTACAACTTATTATGTACATTACAACTACTAGCATTTAACTCAGTCTTACATTAGAACAGAAGGTTTCCACCAGCCCCGTTCCTAACACATTGGTTACGGTCAGCATTTGTTAAAAGTCAGTTAAACTACTAAAGTAGTGATGGGTGGTTGCCTATGATCAGATATAGACTTGCTGGCACCAAGTGATCATGCACATTGGATCCGTGAACTGAAATATCCAGCCAGTTGGAAGTAGATGCATCGCTATGTATTGGGGATGGGTGGGAGGTGGGGAGGGGGTCAATTAAACCTTCTTTATTTTCTTCAGTTCATTTATTGTGAATATTTTAGCAAGGAATGAAAGAGTGCCTTCATCTTGTCATCTGTTTCAGTTTCATTGATGCTGAGAAACTATGACTATAGAAACAGAATCACGGGACTCAATCTGTGCATGCTGTACTTCATCAAAATAGTCATTACTAATCAAAACATGCAGTTGTTTTTTTCTATGATTGATTGATAGTCCTAAGCCAGTTTTGCTCTGAAGATGAAGTTAGTACTGACAAAATCAGTCCAGTGTCAACAGATTTGATAGTGTACACAAACAAGACCTTTCAAACAGCAAAGGAGAAACATTGTGGAGGACAATGTTTAGTACAGCACA
>JAFLJL010010733.1:0-24962 GCA_018398815.1 Conus ventricosus
CGTTAATGACATTCAGTCTCTGTTGACCTCTAGTCTTAGAAAGAAACTGGATCACTCACTAACCACACACACCTCCCCCCACTCCTCCCCCAAAACCCCCACCTTCTCCACATTCTGGATGAAGTGATGCACTGTTTATGTATGTGTGTGAGAGTATGTGACAGAGAAGGATCAAAAATGTTCTAAGGATGCTCTTTGATTCCCGCTTTGTTGTGGGGTGAACGTGTCTCCTGTTCTCCTCCTGTGCAGATTTGGCAAAGGGCATAGACTATCCCCGGGAGAATAGCCGTTTGTGAGAATGTTGTGCCACAGCTATTAAGAAAGGTAAGTAACTTGTCTTTGTTGCTGGAAACTCATGAAAGTTACAATTCAGTAAAATTCACTTGTTGTAATGATACATAGATTTCAGAGACAGAAAGATGGGACCACATCTTTATTTTTGCTGAACAATTAAGTAGTGGGGGAAAACAAATGCAGGTTAACAATTCTTTCATCATTGTAGTAATGACTTGGCAAAAAATTTGAAAAAAAAAAAAAAATAATCGAAAATGAGAAAAATATATTATAAATATGAAAACTCTTCGTTAGCTGCGTGAGGGAGCCATCGTATTCCCTCTCGAAGGCAGATATTTTGTATTGCCTGCTCCTAGGCCTTTCGTCCGCTGGATCGGACTCATCAGGGAGACACGCTGATTATGTCTGTGCTCTTGGCATCAAATAGAGACACACCACAGTCCATAATTCTGTGGTGTTCTCACCACCAAGGGTTCAAAAGAGAATCCAACAGCGCCCCCAAAGCAGCCAGCAAAAGGTAGTAAATAAAAGAAAACAAAAGTGTGGAGAGAAAAAATTTGCTGAAAAACTAAAAACATTATTTTTCAAAATGGAGTGACTGACGGCGGCGAACGAAGCAAAATTTAGAAAGAGAGTTTGTTAGTTTCCGCCAATGACATTGACAAACAAAGCACATGACAAACGTGTGTCTTGTCATGTGCTTTGTTTGTCAATGTCATTGGCGGTAACTAACAATTCTCTTTCTAAATTTAAAAAACATTATGCAAACAGTATAAAAAAGTAAGGGACAATCTTTGAGCCTATGCTTGAGGATCCATTTAAGGATGCAGCGAGATCAAAAGATATGGAACAGTCTGAATGGTCAGATCTGCTGTTCTATCCCCCCAAGCATTGTCAGCGGCTAAGAATTGTGCAGAAAAACCTTTACTTGGATCTCTATATTTTTGTTAGATCATTTTGGGACTGGCTGCTGTAGATCTTTTTGACCCAGACTGGGCAGGCGGACTCACAGTGACTGTTTTGAAGTGATAATGTTTGGATGCATGCAAGACTGCTGCAGAATGAAAAAGGCTCCAGGCAAGGCAACAAACAGGGTGAGGATTTGGATGGGAGAGAGAGGTGCATGGAGCCTATGCGAAAGATCAGAATTGTCTGGAATCATCGTAATTCTTGGATGTGTAGAACTGCTCTGTTACACACGATTATCATCATTGTCCATTGATGGTGAAGTGTAGTGAATGCTGGTGGGAGGAAGCTACACAGTTCAGTGATCTCTGTTTTACACCACATGCAGGGGCTTCAGCCACGCCAGCCCTTCCGTCTTCTTCGCAGTTCCAGCTTCCACCGGAACATTTACCCTCCTCTGTGCCTGTTAAGATGAAATTGGACAGAGGCTATTGGCGGGAAACAATGTTTGTGCCAGGCAAGGACGCACCTGTCTGACACCTTTCAGGAGAGGGGGTTGGTCTGCCAGTCTATTGCCTCACGCTTGCCCTTAGCATTTGTTTTCTGGAATGCCAGAAAGCCGTGTGAAGCACCTAAAACATTGTCGTTTTGTCTTGTGGATTGACAAGAAATGAGGAAAAACTGTGTAAAGGACTTTTCCCTGTGGGGATTGTGGGGGACAGGGAGGGGGGGGGGGGGAGAGGAGGCTCTTTCAGTATGGTAGCTCCTCTGCCCTCTGCAAGTTCTATGCTGCTCATCGGCTTCCCTGTCACCTTCTGTGACTCTGCCTGTTGTGTTTTGTCTTTCTTCAGTGTTGCTGACTGTCTGCCTGTTTGTCTTTCTTCAGTGTTGTTGACTGTCTGCCTGTTTGTCTTTCTTCAGTGTTGCTGACTGTCTGCCTGTTTGTCTTTCTTCAGTGTTGCTGACTGTCTGCCTGTTTGTCTTTCTTCAGTGTTGTCGACTGTCTGCCTTTTTGTCTTTCTTCAATGTTGTCGACTGTCTGCCTGTTTGTCTGTCTTCAGTGTTGTTGACTGTCTGCCTGTTTGTCTTTCTTCAGTGTTGTCGACTGTCTGCCTTTTTGTCTTTCTTCAGTGTTGTTGACTGTCTGCCTGTTTTGCTTTCTTCAGTGTTGTTGACTGTCTGCCTGTTTTGTCTTTCTTCAGTGTTGTTGACTGTCTGCCTTTTTGACTTTCTTCAGTGTTGTTGACTGTCTGCCTGTTTGTCTTTCTTCAATGTTGTTGACTGTCGCCTGTTTGTCTTTCTTCAGTGTTGTCGACTGTCTGCCTGTTTGTCTTTCTTCAATGTTGTTGACTGTCTGCCTGTTTGTCTTTCTTCAGTGTTGTCGACTGTCAGCTGTTTGTCTCTCTCAGTGTTGTCGACTGTCTGCTGTTTGTCTCTTCAGTGTTGTTGACTGTCTGCCTGTTGTCTTTCTTCAGTGTTGTCGACTGTCTGCTTTTTGTCTTTCTTCAGTGTTGTTGACTGTCTGCCTGTTTGTCTTTCTTCAGTGTTGTGACTGTCTGCCTGTTTGTCTTTCTTCAGTGTTTTGACTGTCTGCCTTTTTGACTTTCTTCAGTGTTGTTGACTGTCTGCCTGTTTGTCTTTCTTCAATGTTGTTGACTGTCTGCCTGGTTGTCCTTCTTCCGTGTTGTCGACTGTCTGTCCTGTTTGTCTTTCTTCATGTTGTTGACAGCTGCCTGTTTGTCTTTCTTCAGTGTTGTCGACTGACAGCCTGTTTTGTCTCTCTTCAGTGTTTGCGGACTGTCTGCCTGTTTGGGGGGGGGGGGCGGTCTTACTTGGGTGGGGGACGGCGCCTGTTTTGTCTTTATTCGATGTTGTTGACTGTCCTGCAGTTTGTCTTTCTTCAGTGTTGTTGACTGTTGATTTTTTCAGGCCTCTGCAGAACATGCTCCTGTCTTTGTTCTGGAAACTTTTTTGTTAATGTTGTTTTGTCTGAAACCATTTATGGCATGCCAATCCATTCTCATATGTGTGTGGTGTGGTTGTTTGTGTGTGTGTGTGTGTTTGTGTTGTGTGTGTGTGTGTGTGTTTTAAGATGTATTAGGGCAGCTAGGTAACAAAAAATTGTTCACTAACTGCTAGTTGGACACTACTGTCCATTGAGCAGTGTTTATTAGGCTCATATGCTGCTTCTTTTTTTTTTACATATTTTTTGTGGCAGTTAAATGTTTTTTGTGATTTTTTTTTATAACAATTTGACAAATTTGGACTGATGAATCAAGGGAACGCCTGACATTCTGTGGCACAGCCCTAAGTTTATTAGACCATAGATGATAATAGTTTTAGCTACTTTGACAGAGGTACTTTAGGTTAGAAAAAAAAAAATTTGAATCAGGATATAATTTCTTTTCTCCTCTTCTTCTGCCGTACGAAGGCTGATACACCTGCGACACACCATTATAGACATCTGACGAACAAAGGGAAAGGAGTTTTTGTGTGTATGACCTTTTTTCTAACGCCGTCATTAAGGCACATATTCCATCTTCGGGGAAGATGCATGCAAATTTGTACACGTGTCAACCATACCAACGGCCAAACTGGCCTTCTCTTCTCTTCCGAAAGTTGGTGATGGAATATTAACGTGTGATTGCAGGATGTTATGGGTGCGTTCACAACACATACCTCGTTTAAATAGTCTGCAATCGAAGGACTGTATGGGAAATGGAGTCAGGAACCAACGTTAAAACTTCGAGGGAAAAATCCCTAATCCCCCTGTAAACCGAAACGACCCGACTGGTGGAAAAGCGAATCCGCAACCCATAGATTACCCCGCGCTCAACCACTTGAGCAAATTCCTGCCCCCATGTAATTAAAAAAAAATGTTTGGATAGATGATGTGACATTTTTGCTGTGTGAGTGTGACGGACATTAAAGGGCTGTGTTGTGAGTGTGAACGGCCCATTGAAAGGGCTCTGTGTGAGTGTGACGGCCATTGAAAGGGCTGATGTTGAGTGTGACAAGCCATTGAAAGGGCTCTGTGTGAGTGTGACGGCATTGAAAGGGCGCAGATGTGAGTGTGACGGCCATTGGAAAGGGCTCGTGTGAGTGTGACGGCCGATTGACAGGGCTCTAGCACTATTTGAAGTGTGACGGCCAATGAAAGGGCTCTGTGTGAGTGAGACGGCCATTGAAAAGTGATCGAGTGAGTGTGAGGCCATTGAAAGGTCTCCTGTGGTGAGTGTTGACGGCCAATGAAATGGTCTCTGTGAGTGATGGCCCATTGAAAGGGCTCTGTGGGAGTGTGACGGCCATTGACAGGGCTCTGTGTGATGTGCTGGACTGTCATGGAGACACCATCATCGTCTGAAGCCATTGTCAAAGCCTGAGTATATTTCCTCTTGAGCTCTACAGCCCGTGTGCAAGCACTGAGAAGGAAGGTAGCACCACTGATTGGTGTTTTTGGTGGAGTTAGGGAGGGGGGAGGGCGTAGGGGCATGATGCCTTAATTGAGTTAGGCACAGGTTTGTATCGGCCTCAAAGTTGCACGCAACTGCATCATCGAAACATGTTTGCATCTCACAGCATGTCTTTCATTTGATAGTGTATATAAAACCTAAAAGCCATAGTCTATTCAAACTGTTAGGATCTTTTATTCTTTCTTTTTTTTTTTCTACTTTCTTTCTTTTTCAAACCGCAGATATTTCTTTTTGTTTGTGTATATTAATTCCTAAAAGCTAGTCTTTCAACCTGTTAGATCTTATTCTTCTGTTCTTTTTTTTTTTCTCTTCTTTCTTTTTTTTTTTTTTTGAACCATGCGATAGAGTTGATGCCATGACCTGCATAAAGTTCCCCACCTTCTGCAGGGGTCTGCCAGATCCAGCGCTGAACAGCCGAGGATTCTGCTGGAGGAGGAGGCGTGGCTGCATCACGTCCGGGTGCCTCCCCATCAAGTCGCGCCAACGACACCTGGGCCTGGCTGGCCCGCATGCAGGAGGAGTCCCGCATTCAGTCCCCCAACAAACCCCGACAACCCAACTGTGGCTTGGTCCCTCTCCTTTGTCTGTGACAAGCACCCCCCCCCCCCTCCTCCCCCCACACCGACAACCACCAACTTGTGCGTGGTCCCTCTCCATTGTCTGTGACACCCCCCCCACCCACCTCCCCCCCCACCGACAACCCCAACTGGTGCTGTGGTCCCCTCTCCTAGTCCTATGACACCCCCCCCCCCCTCCTCCCCCCACACCGACACCCAACTGGTGTGTGGACCCTCTCCTTTGTCTGTGACCCCCCCACCCCCCCCCCCCCCCCCACACCGACAACGCCCAACTGGTGCTTGAGGTCCCACTTCCTTTTGCTGAGACACCCCCCCCCCCCCCCTCCTCCCCACACCGACAACCCCAACTGGTTGCTGTGTCCCACTAATTGACTGTGACCCCGCCCCCCACCTTCCCCCCCACAGACACCGACCAACCCCAACGGTACTGTGTCCCCTCTCTTTGGTCTGTGACACAAACCTCCCCCCCTCCCTACCTCCTCCCCCCCCCCCCCCCCCCCCACAACCCCATCTGGTGCTGTTATTCCCCCTTGTCTGTGACTTTCCCTCCCCCCCCCCCCCCCCCCCACCAACCTCCCCATTCTTTTTCCCACCAGAAGTCTGCTTCAGTCCCTGGCCCCCACACCGACAACCCCAACTGGGGCAGTTATTCCCTCTCCTATTGTCTGTGACCTCCTCCCCCCCCCCCACTCCCCACACACACACACACGCCTCTTCAGCCTGGCCCCACCCGCAACCCCAACTGGTGCTGTGATCCCTCACCTTGTCCGTGACCCCTCCCCCAACCCTTTTACCCTCAGAGTCCTCTTCAGACCCTGGCCCCACACCAACACCCCAACTGGAGCTGTTATTCCTCTCCTTTGTCTGTGTCCCCTCCATCCACCCCCCACCCCACCCGCCTCTTCCCTCAGTCCTGTGACCCACCACTTCTTTCCCTGTCCCCAGGGGTCCTGCTTACCCACACAACCAAAACCCCAACTGTTGTTGAATGCTTCCTTTCCCACCCCATCCCCTTCTTCCCCTTCTTCTTCCAGGGGTCCCCCTCTACCCCCCACACCGACAACCCCAACTGGTGGCCGTGCTTCGTCTCCTTTGTCTGTGAAACCCCCACCTTTCTTCCCTTCTTCCTTCAAGACACGTAAAGAAACAAAACAAGCACATCATCAACAACAATATCAACAAAAATCAAGCATAGAACCATGTACACACAAAAGGGTATTAAAAGAAAAAAAAAATCATGTATCGATGGACAGTTTGCCATGTTTTTGATAATTACTGATGCGGATCTGTATACATTAATTATATTAAGTTGATTATTTCCCCAGGAGGATTGCTAATCAAGAATTAACACGGTCGCATGTCAGAGGAGGGTGGAAATGTATGTATTATATATAATATATATATATTATATATATATATATAAATAGAAAAATATATATATATAAAATATATAATCATTATTATAATTATTATAACGAGCAGCATAGTACAGTAGGCGCTGATAGATTGCACAAAGAAGGAGCAGAAATGAAAAATGCGCCCGGTATTGATATACCCTTTTCTTTATCTGAAGTCCATCAATAATAAAGCAAACGCGTCCTGGTGCCGATTCAGTAAACACTACAAAAATGGTTGCTTGGTGTGGCTGATAAAAATACTCATTAATTAATAATGAACATGTAAACAGCATTCTTTCATTTGCAAGTGAAAACTATGTATCAATTCAGAACTTATCATTCCAGTTATTTTAAAATTAAAACTTGATGCCATAAATAACAAATAAATAAGCAAGCAAAATGTATTTGTGGTGAACGAAGAATACCAGCAAGCATCTGCTGTCAACATTAACCTCTTCAAGCGCATTTACCACCGATATCAGGCATGTCTTTATGTGATGGTCTTTCAGATTAACGTTTGGCCTTCAATTTGTTCTTTTTCTTAGTTGTAGCCAGTTTAAACAAGTTGCTGTAAATTATTTACAGGTTGGTTGTAGGGGTGTAAAGGGGACATTTATATGCGCTTACATAACCAGATTATGCATAAACTTGCTATAGTCCACAGGCATTTCTCTCTCTCTCTCTCTCGTCCTCTCTCTCCCCTCTCTCTCTCTCTCTCTCTCTCTACTCTCTCTCTCTCACTTTACTAATATTATATATTCCCCCCAGAGGTCTGGATGTAAAAAAAGATTCTGCTTAATCCACTACCCTCTTAAAAATAAAATAAAATTCGTTCGTTCGGTCGTTCTCTCTCTTCGTCTTAATATCACAGATGTGAACAGATGGAAACTAAAAGTAACTCTACTTCACAACAGGAAGGTCCTAAGCAATTCACTCGTCAGTTTGGTGTGAATCTTTTTCGGCTCTGTTGCTCTGCATGGCTGTATGTTCTACGTTTCCATTGTCAGACCTCTTCACAAGAGCTAAGTTTCATGAATAAATCGTTGGGTTTTGGCTCCTTTATCATTTTTTTTTTGGCTGTGTGGTCAGTGTCCAGTCACTGTCTTTCTGTAATGTCTGTCAGTTTTGTCTCTGGTTTGTCTGTCAGTCACTGTCTGTGTGTCTATCTTCAGTCTCTATGTCTCTATCTTTCTTCATCTGTCTCTGTTCTCTCTCCTCTCTGTCTTCTCTCTGTCTCCCTGTCTCTCCACTCTCTCTCTCTCTCTCTCTCTCTCTCTTCTCCTCTCTCATCTCTCTCTCTCTCATCTCACTCTCTCCTCCTTTGTTTCATATTTAAACTATGCGTGCTTGCAGGACACAGTTTGAGCAACATGCAGCAATCCACATTCATGGGCCTGGGAACTCCGTGGCAGAGTGCTGTGAAATATTTGCCAAGCAGTTTCCTGTATGCTGGGGTCCAGAAGGGTTAGCAATGCAGTGAACTCTGAGTTTTTGAGGTCAAAGTAAGGGAGCTTAGCACTTTAATGTTAAATAAATTCAAACACATTCCTAGCAAGGGAGTTGAAAATGAAAAATAAATGATTTCTGGGACACTTGAAGGACAAAAACAAACTGTTCTTTTTTTTTTCTGCTTGAGATAGGATGTGTATAAAACGAAACAAGTCTGGTGTTTTATGAGAAAAGTAAAATACTGTTGTGCTGTGATCAGCAAGCAAAGTGGTTACATTTCCAAGCACTTTTAACTTGCCTGAAACAAACAAACAAACAAAAAATTGTGCCTGTGGGAAGTTGTGACTGTGGACAGATCAGAAATAATATTGTCACTGTTTCCACTCTTGAACACCATCGTTAAGGGCTGGGCATCATTTGAAAAGGAATTCCTGCTGTCAACAGTTTACACTTTTTCTCTTGGTTGGTGATGTCAAGTTCGCAGTTGATTTGAAAAAATATTTCATCCAACAAGTATTATCAATTCATTTCATAATCATCAGTAAAAAAAAAAAACCCACAGTGCTCCCCATCATAGTCTTCAGTCAAAGACATGCTTTTGTGCTCTACATCAGTCTTCATCAAAGGTGATAACTGTGCAAAAGAACTCTCAAACAAAAGTACAGTCTGGTGCTTAGTTTGTATTTTTGCAATTTTTTAGACAACCTCCCCTCGTGTCCGGTCCCAAATGTTGTCCCCTTGAAGCAGCTCAGAACAAGGAAAGAGATAGAAAGACGATCATCAGAGAAGTGTGATTGTGTGCTTTCTTTGAAAGCTAAGCATTAATTTTTGAATTAAATGTGGGAATGCATATTTTTTGTTTATTCCTTTCCAGCATGAAATTTGAATGAACGTGGATTTTTTTTTAAAGAGGCCTAGGAGAGACCCTATGAATAAATGATGGAGAACATTTTGACTCGCGCCTGATATTTTCCTTGCTGGAACTTCAGTGCACACTGATGTCTGTATTCTTTTGTGGTTCAGTGCCAAAATGTTTTATTGAAATTTTGCTGCCATTGTTGTATAGTCCTGTCACTTTGACAGTTAAGGGAAAGTAACAATTTTTTCACAACAATTTATATAGAAAGGAGAAGAAATTTTTGAAGATGACCGGTATTTGGTTTTGGGATGACCAGTTTGTTTTCTTTTGATGGGGGGGGTGGTCTCTGCCTTTAAACCGACAAGGAAGGGCAGAAGGCCTTGATTCCATATTCAGAAAGCGGTTGTTGTTCCATGTGACAGTACAAGGCATGACTCGATGGCTTTGCACACACAATACAATGCAGTGATGACGCAGTGGCGTAGCAGGATCAAAGCACATCAACTAATTCATGGCACCATTTCTTTTAGGCTGTCTTCGCGTGACATGACGATGAATCTCATGTTTCTGTGTTTGTTTTAGTTTTAATATTAGTATGTTGCCCGAATCAAGTCACACACACACACACACAGTCACTCTCGCACGCATACACACAGATACACATGCAACACACACACACACACACACACGCAACGCACCACACGCACGCAACGCACCAACGCACAGCACGCACGCGCGCAGTTGACGCGCGAGCGCATGCACACACACCCACACACACACACACCTCGAACGCTTACATTCACACACTCCACACACACACACGCACGCCCGCATGCACACTCTCTCTATGTCCACTCTCTCTCTCTCTCTCTCTCTCTCTCATCTCTCACTCTCTCTCTCCTCTCAAAATCTGTTGAGCTGCCCCTTACAGAACTCCTTTCACTAGAAGATGACCAAAACATGGTAGTTTAATTTACGCAATGAATCAGTTTCAGCAGAATGCAGGGTAGTACCTATGAAACGCAGAGGCACTGAGGGCAGCGTGGTTGATTGTATTCTGTTGTGTGTACGCGTGTCTGTGTGTGTGTGTTGATGTGTTGTGTGTGTGTGTGTGTGTGTGTGCGTGTGCGCGCGCTTACAGACCTCCACATCTGGAAGAGGAGCTGAAGGACCGGACCAACCATAAGTCTCCCCTGGGTTCTAGATAACGATGCCGCCTAGATTGACAGCAGGCCCCCTCCCACCCTAGTCACAACACTTGCATTGTGTTGTGTGTGTGTGTGTGTGTGTGTGTGTGTGTGTGTGTGTGTGTGCACGTGCGAGTGGTGTTTTTTTGTATGGGTATGCTGGTTTTGCGTTGCTTTAGTTGGCTGGTTATTGCCTTTAACCCCCCTCACCCCCCAAAAAAAAGTTTTAGTCGATATGGCGATTGACATTATCAGTGATATGTTGTAACAATTTTCTTAACACAGTGTTTAAGAGGGTGGAAACATCTTGATATCCTAACAATTTTCTTTTTTATAAACCGTGCGTCGACAAACTATATACAGTGACAGCCAGTAATGACCGCAGAGAAAGATGTGGAGCATTAAGATATGGTTGTGTGTGTGTGGTATTTGTGTGTGTGTGTGTACTGGTGTGTGTGGTGTTTGTCATGAGTGTGGGTGTATGTTGTGCGTGTGTGTGTGTGTGTGAGTGTGTGTGTTGTGTGTGTGTGTGTGCGCGCGTCTTTGCACATATTACTGGGGAAAAGTTCCATGCATGGCAATGAAAGTGTCCTCGCTCAAAGCGTACCCCTTGCATAGAATACAAATGTAGGCTGGGATTCTGAATTTACTGATTCAAGACCTGCTTGATTTTACCAGTGCTCCCGTGATATGGCAATTGACTATGTAGACAATATAAATGCTAATTTTAACTCAATAGTTTTTGGGTTTAGGGGGGGGGGTCTAATCTCTGCAAGCCATTGTTAATGGTACAGTTTTATATCATGTGGGTTTGTGTGTGTGTTTGTGGTGTGTGGTGAGAGAGAGAGAGAGAGAGAGAGATGGGGTTCAAATACACCTAAAAGTTTTGTTTTAAACATCTTAATGGGCTTTTAAAAGCTCAGGAAACATTGTAAACTCAATGGAGGATTATACTCAAAAATGCATTGAGTAAACTTAGGCATATTCCAGTTTGAGTGCGATAAATCACCAAAGTGTCAGTACTGAATGTACCAATTTATCTTAGTGCTTTTAATAGTACTGAATGCTCAGTTATCTCGTGCATTTGTTCTATAGTATTGACAAAGTTCATGGTCCCTTGATTATGATTTGTTGATGTTGTTATAGACATAATGGCATCCTCTCCGGGGTTGGCGACCTTGTCGTGGTCGGAGTGGCTTGCTTGGACCAGTATCCCTAGGCTTTGCTGGCGGGGGCAATCAATACTTTAGGATAAGCTGGGTGTTTTTTAAAACTGCTTCTGGGGCCGAAAAGCCCGAGATGCTGTCTGGCCTAAGCATAACAGGGTAAGGAGGTTGATGCACCCTGGTAGGGCTATCCCATGTCCTATAGGCTAAGGTGAGATCCTGACTAAGAGTAACCCGCCTTCCCTTTTCGTTTTCCTGCCTTCTTATTTGGCCCTTTTCTATCTTCGTCACGCCCATTCAAGTCTTCTTTTTCCACACTCCTTTTCTCATCTGTGTCACCTAAGATCCTCCGTTTTTGCGTGTGTTGCGACCTGTTGTCGGAGGTGAATGAGATCCTGGTGACTGAGAGGGCCAGCGCCCGCAACACACTCACTTTGGCTCTGACCCTCTCCTAGACATGAATACACTTTGGCCCGGTGTACTAATCGCTCCCCCTTCTGGGCTGGGTCAAGACAGACAGTTCCCCTGCTGCCAAGTAACCCCCGCAGTGCCAGGCTCCGGTCCCCGGGCGTTGAGCCATGATCAGGGGATAGGGTTGGTAGTTTCTGTTTGTCGTATATCTCTCCCGAAGCCTGGAAGTGTCCAGACATTGGTTTACTTGGCCGCTTAGTTGTACTCCCATTTGGTGGGTAAGGAGAGATGAAACATACAAAACTAAACATGGCTTTATCAAAAAACATCCCCCCAAAAAAGAGAGAAAAAGCAGCCCCTGTTTCAGGAGGTCTTTTATCTGACAGCGATTCAGATACTGAGGTACGACAGAAGACAGGTTTCTGGGCTTCCTGGCTCGTGAAGGAAATGGTCGGAGCAGACAGACCCCTTTCAGCTCAGAGCCCTTTTGCTATTACAAAAGGGCCTTCAAGGTAATAGCAGGTGACCCTCGTCCATCAGACGTTGAGGAATGGTTCGATTCTTATTCATTAAATCACCCAAAACAATCTGACAGCTGCTGAAGGCCACGAAAAACTTTGACAGGGAATCATGTAACTCCCACAAAACAGTTGAATTCATCAAAAGGCGTGATTCGCTCCGGGATTTATCTGTGTATCAGAGGCAGAATTAAGAACGGAGCTGGGCGCCCCAGGGTGTGACGAGGTGCGCAGGGTGACAGTAAAGAAAGGTTCATGAGAGCGTGCCACCAACACCCCTTTCGACCATCTGCCAACCCTGGCTGCCCTCCGGTCATCAAAGTTGATACTTGGAAAATGTTCGTGTTCAGTATATTTTCCGTCCCCGTGAGTTGCATCCGGTCCAGAAGTTTGGCCATGTCAGGGACCGCTGTTCAGGAGCAAGAGTATGCGGTGTTAGCTGCCAGGCACCCTAGATGGGCCTTGTCAAGACCGGCACATTGTTGCTAACTGCGGTGGCAACCATCCCTCCTCTTCACGAAACTGTCCTCTTTGATTCAGGAATCCGCAATTCAAAGAATAAAAACGAAAAGAAAATTTCCTTTTTTGAGCCTCGCAAGCAGGTTGTGGCATTCAGACGCCGACAGCCTCTTCCCTATGCTTCGGCTGTAAAGAAAGTTCCCCAATTCCCCTCTCGATCCGTCTGCTGTCAGACTGATGACTTTAACGTTTTCGAGACTACTGCAAGGAAGAACTGTCAACTCTGGTGGAAGCAGGTCCCACACCACCTTCCAACCCAAAATGACCTGCCCCGGTGGAGGCAAAAATCCGCCACCCCTCAGACTGCCCAGCATTCTACAACATCAGCTGCTGGGCAGATTAAAAAACCAGCACTTACCCCCTCGAACTCCTCTTCCATCCCGTGTGGGCAAGGAGTTCAAACCCAGTGTGGAGATGGTGTAGATCAGAAGAAGCCTCCCCACCGTCTCCCAAATCCAGACCTCCTTCCTTCACCTGTTGCAAGTCTGCCAGCAGTCTGTAGACCAACACCGTCCAGTACAAAACTCAATAAATTTACACCTTTGCACCAAACTGAAGAGGAGATGACCTGATCTCTCTCCTTTCGCCGCTCTGCCACCATGGATAATACAAATATTCCATTGGAATATCGTGACTAAATTCCAACTTTGAGGAGCTGCAGCTTTTGTGGCAATCTAAAAAACCTTCCGTCGGGCTGTTCAGGAAACTCAAAATTCAAAGCCTGAAGACCTTTACTCTTTCTGGCTTTAATATTCTTTTTCAAATCCTGCCCAACCAACCACTGGGACGGTCGGGCGTGTAGGCCCTCTAATACACAAAACCTACTTATAGTCCTGGTCGCACTGTCTACCTCCCTTCAAGCAGTATGCTGCGAGAGTCACTCTCCACAAGACCTGTACAATTCTGTTCTCTTATTTACCATCCTTCAGTCCCTTTGTCGACAGACCTGTCAGTCTGATAGAGGAACTTCTCATTGACCTTTTTTGCTGTTGGGTGACTTAAACGGTCACAATTCCTCTTTGGGGAATGTCCGTAACGTCATCCAGAGCGTCGCTAATTGAAGGATGTCCTTTCGGATTGGATTTGTGTTGTCTGAACGAACGGATCTGCAACTTACTCCACTCTCCCACAGGTTCACATTTCGTGATAGATTGTCCGGTTTGTGACCCCTCCGCTGGTCCTGGACTATGAGTTGTCTGTCCAAGACGATCTCACGGAAGTGACCATTCCCTGTCCCCTTCTACAACCTGTAATAACTGAACAAGCTCTGTCTCCAACAACTAATTATAAGAAAGCAACCTGGATCTATTTGCAGCACTATTTCTAAAGAAATCCAGGACAAACTGACATTCTTCAGAAGTCCGACCCAGCAGAATGCACTGCAAACACTATGGATCAAGTGTGCTAAAGTTGTAATCCAGTGTCTTTTTTGGGGGTGGTTTTTTTTTCCGATAAACTTCAAATGCCAAAAACACCCTGGTTTGATTCAGACTGCCAGACAAATTTCCCAAAGTTCGAAAACGGGCTCAGCGTCAGGTATACCAACGACCTTCGGGTCCCATCGCTCGAGCCCATCAAAAACTCCGTGCCAAATCGAGACACACTTTTAAAATCAGTAAAACGTCGGACCTGGAACGCTTTGCTCCAGGCTGACATCGAAACAACTTCCAAAAAAAAGTGTGGAACATCAATTAAGAGAAAACCAAAGGGAAGAAAACCTTCCCACTGAGAACCATCTCAAGTTTTTCTTCTGACTCTTTAATAACAGACAAAAAAGCAGTTGCAAACTTGCTGGCGGCAACAATTGAAAGATTTTCCTCCTTCTTCAAACAATCAGCCACTTTTGTCAAAAACAAAGCCTAAAAGAAAAATCACATCCTGCAACTTTTCGTCCGGACAACATGGAAGACTACAATCTTCCTTTCACTTAAACCGCTGAGATCTGCCCTTACTTTTTTGCATCGATCCTCTCCAGTATGGATAAATTCATTATCACCTGTTGAAACATCTTCCGCAAGACGGTCTGAACATACTGCTACAGTATACAATCCATGTGTGGACTACAGTTTTCTATTTCCACCCTCTTGACGCGAAAGCCCTTATTAATCCCATCCCCAAACCGGAAAAGATCTCAATCCATCACACTACGTCCCATAGTTGACACAGCTGTGTCTGCAAATTGATGGAGAAAATGGTCAACGCTAGAGGCTCATGTGGAAACTCGAAAAAAACAAAAACGATGGCCGTTTGCAAAAAACAGTGTGGTTTCCCCCGCAAACATAGACTACAGTTGACCATTTGATTCGTCTGGAAACAATACTTTCCGAACGCCTTTCTGAACAAACAGCAATGCAGTGGCAATTTCTTCGACTTGGGAAAGGCCTACGATACCCACCTGGAAGTCGGATACATCATGGATCTCCACGATCTGGGTTTTTCGAGAGTCATCTTCCGCTTTTTAATTATATTCAAAATTTTGGCAGAACGACGTTTCAGGTCTGCGGTTTGGCACCACTCTCTCTGATGTCCCACGAGCAGGAGTTGGGTGTTCCACCAGGATCAACCTGTCTCCTGCCCTCTTTAGAATTAAAGCAACAACATTGTTACAATTAGTTCACAGGGTTTCAGACTGCTCAATGTTTGTGATGATTTTGCTGTCTACGCAACTGAAGCCTGTACACGAGTGTCCAGCGCAGGCTCCAGCTTTTGCGTAGATAAAATCCATCGTTGGGCAGAATGAAAACTGTTTCAACCTATTCTCCAACAAAGATGCGAGGTATTCCACTTCCATAATTTCCGTCAGTTTTTTTCCAGATCCTGAACTTCAAGTAGGAAATCTCCCATTCCACTGTTAAGAGGCAAATTTCTGGGAGTCCTTTTTGACCAAAACTTAACTTTCTCAGCCATATTAAAAACCCTCAAAACTGCTTGCCAGAAAGCACTGAATTGTTCTGCGGGTCGTAAGCGCACACCCGACTGGGGCGCTGATAAGAAAACTTTGTTGCAACCTCACAGAGCCCAGGTCCGTTCCAAACTGGACCTAATATACTGTTTTGCTGTGTACGGCTTCCGCACGATCTTCTTACCGTCAAACTCTTGGACCCATCCACCATCAGGGGCTTCAACTCAGTCTTGGAGCGTTTCCGCACCACCCCTGTCTACAGCCTGTACGCAAGGCGGTGAACCTTCACTGTCCAACCGCTAGGCTGAAACTGTTCTTTGACTTAATACATCAGACTGTTCTCGTAACAAAAACCCTGCCCTATGACGGTGTCTTTGACCCCTCCGATCCAAAGTAAGTTTGAAAACCACCCTAAATGTATTCCGCCGTTGTCTTCGTATGCATCCACTTGCGGAATGCAGGTCTAACCTAGGATGTAGTATCTGAAGTTTCCAAGTTCCGATCACCACCGTGGACCTTCTTCACACCAGAGATTCATTTTGATCTTGCCGCTTTTTCCGTAAAAAAGAGTCTACCACGTCTCTGGCGAAACAAGCATTGGTATGCTGAGCTCTGTTTGAAATTTCCCATGCCTGTGCAAAAGTTTATACCTGACGGTTCAAGTCCTGGAAGATGAGTGGGCCTGTGCAGCCTATTGCCCTGGGCTCCTTCTCAATACTGTTGGAACCATATTCATTCAGAAGCTTCTGTCTATTCTGCTGAACTTTACTGCCTGGTTTGGCTTTGAAGATAATATCACATTCCTTCAAATAGGGACTTTCTGGTTCTGTCGATTCGCTGTCAGCTTTGGAGGCCATAGCTGGCCGAACCTCAGCACCAGAACTTTTAACTTTTTTTTTAACTTATTAGTAAGTTGAGGGCGACGTACAACATTACTCTTGCTTGGGTTCCTGGTCATGTTGGCATCGGCGGGAACGAAATGGTTTGAGTCGTTTAGCCAAGAACGCCACAAGATAGAAACTGGTCCAACACTTTTATCCCTGCTCAGATGTGAAACCCAAAATTAACGATTAAGTGAAGACCTCTGGCAGGAGTGATTGGAGACCACAAACGAATAACAAACTCTTTCAGATCCGTCCAAACCTTAAGACTTCCTCCCATCTACGTCGGAGGTCTTAAAGAAGAAACGTTCTGTGCCGCTGCACACCAGCCATTCGTATTTACCCATTCTTACCTTTTAAAGAGTGAAGAAGCTCGAGGTGTATTTCCATTCATGGGCCCACTCACAATGAAACATTTCTTTTAGAGTGGTTGGGACTTGCACGATTTGATACACAAACATAATTAACAGAGCGGAGTCCAAGAAGATCCGTGCAGGATGTCCCAAACCTGAAGTGATCCTTTAGTTTTTGAGAGAGAATTAACTTTTTTCATCTATTTAAGATTTACGTGAAAGAAAATATTTTAATGCATTTGCTGGGGCGTCTCTAGACGTTGTCATTTAAAAGAGGTGTGAAAGTTGGTTTTTTTTTTTTTTTTTTTTTTTTTTTTTTTAATAGAGACTGGTGAGTTGATTTTAACGTGGTGACAGCCCTGATGTGGCCCTTTGCGGTCGCTGGGGCTATAAGCATCATTATCTTATCTTATCTTACATAATGGCTTTTTTTTTAATCATTGGTAGTCTTATATTTAAATAAAGATTGATCCCGACATGATATCTATGTCTTTAGATACATTCAAACATAGTAGAAAATGCATACATGTGGGATCACAGGTTAACCCATTTAGATGTCGAGCAGCAATGATGCAGGCAACAGAGTGTGGCAGTGAGGAACATTTCATAACCCACATGAGCAGTGAGAGTGTAAGACTGAAAGCTTTCAACACAGGAAGAAAAGGAAACTACATTCATAGATTTATAATAGTCTTTAATGTACACAAATGAACAAGGAATAATGGTTTCATAAAGAACGAAGTTATATTAGATTTTACATAGCTTTATTGTACAACAAATGAACAAGGGAAGAATGGGTGTCATAAATTAACAATTATCTCATAGTAAAAGAGAGCAACTGTAAAGAAGCAATCATGGCTTAGATAATGCTGGGTTTTCAGACAGCTACACGAATGGTAACTTGATAAATTGGGGGCAAGTCCAGGGGATTCTTCAGAAGTTTGAGGTTGCAAACACATCATATGAATGAAAAACAAAAATAAGTAGACTAAAAATGAAAAAACAGTAAACAAGTGGGTAAATTTGCTCCCATCAAGAAAACCCAACACAGAGTACTTTATTCAGACTGGCACAGCTTTTTAATTTGAATAAAGTCAAATACAAAGACGACAATCTAATAGTGGGTGGGAAGAAAACAAGCGCAAGCCAACAACTCAACTGTCTTCTATTAATGACTATTACTATGAAGACATTTGAGTTGTTGGTCCTCGCTTGTTTTTTTTTCCCCCCACTATAGACCTCATCTCAACCGGAGAAAGGATTTTCAGCAAACAGAAAAAGGTCCACATTCGGTGCGCGCCTCGCCGCATGGCAGCATAGAAGGGGGGCCACATTGTGCTAACTCCTCTCGACCTCCCTCTCTCTCTCTCTCTCTCCTCTCTCTCTTCTCACTCTCTCTCTGCACACACACAAAACATACACATTCACTCTCTTATTACACACACACGCACACGACACAGACAAAACACCAACACACGACACTCTCTTCTCATCTCTCTGTGTCTCTCTCTCTCTCTCTCTCTCTCTCTCTCTCTCTCATAACACAAGACACAACACACACACACCACACACAAACACAGCACACTCACTCAAACACGCACACACACACAACACAACACATACACTTACTCCTCTCATACACACACACAACCACACACACACGCACACACACACACACACACACACAACACACTACACACACAGAACAAAACACACACAACAAACGCTCTCTCTCTCTCTCATCTGTGTCTCTCTCTTCTCTCCACGTCTACTCTCTCTCCATCTCTCTCCTCGTCTCATCCTCCTCTCTCTCACTCACTCATAACATGACCGTCACACGACAACACTACACACACAACACACTCCCCCACACACACACACCCACTGCACACACACATCACACCCAAACACGCCACACACAGCACAAATCACGCAACACAACACACACACAAAACATACACTCTCTCCCTCATACACACACACAACAACACACACACAACACACACACACACACACACACGCACTGGAATATTGCGCCATGAAGCAAGCACCAAGAAAAGAGAACGTTAATAATGGCTCACAAAAAACAACAACAACAGATTCTTGACATTGCGTGTCCTAAAAAAGAAACGGCATGAATTGAACGCAAGAAATGATGAACATCGTCTAAGTTTAACCAGTTTTCTCTGCAACACGCTGATTGGGGTCGTCAGGATGGGTCAAGCATGTGTTCTGCTTTATAGTAAGATCTTTTTGGACGTCAGTATTACGATTACAGAAAAAGAATCTCTTATTCAACTCCTGTCAGGGTACCTTCTGTGTGGTGTGTGCGTGCTGGAGGAGAAGAACAAGCGCAGACAATCGAGGTGTTAGTAGTGGGTAATGTGAAAAAAAAACTTTAAAAAAAAATATATTTATCACACTTTACTTTCACCAGTTTCATCCCTGAATGTGTAGAGTGACCTGCAGTGTGTCTGTGGTGTTTAATCTGATCAGTCCATCAGCGTGGAGTGTTGGCTGCTGTGGTGTGGTGTGTGTGTGCTTGGCATTTTACATAAATGTGTGTTTGTGTTTTTCAGCCAGTCAGTATCTATTTGTAGTTTTTGTGGTTACTCATACTCAAAAGTGGGGTAGGTGTTATTTTCTGTGGGTGATTTAGAAGGGTGGGTGGGAGAGTGTGTGATTGTAGCTGAAGTTGAACTGTGTTGATTTTGTTGATAGTGGTTGATTGAGTAGTGGCTGATTTAGATATTGTATAGTTGTTTGATATGATATTTGATTAGCATTTGATCTGATTGTGATAGTGTTGATTTGGATATCGCGACTGTGGCTGATGTGGCTTTTGTGCTGTTTTTACTTCATCTGTTAAATTATTGCAATTAGTATTTTGTTTGAATGACAGTCTGAGTGTTGTATTGTGTTTAAAAAGTATATGAATGGCTTATGTATGTACAGAATGTTATGGTATCACTGCATATGTGTGACTGTGAGTGTATTTTGTGAAGCTGATATACTATTTATGATTTGATATTTACTTATCTGTGTATTTTTGTGTTGAGCTTGCCAATGCATTTGCCCAGAGGGGGGATACATGATGTATAGTATTGTATCAGGTGAACAGTGCCCTGGCTAGTTATCGTACTAAGCATAAAGCTCAAGTTTAAATCTAGATTAGACTCCAGGCATTCAAACACATAAGCAAGAGAAGACGCAAAAAAGTTCTCATTTAAACAGACACAAGTCTTATCAAGTACAGTTATTGAGAGCGTGCTGTACTTTGGAAGGAAATGAGGGCCCGACGGAATCATGGATGCCCTTCGAGCGAGTCTGTCGCGCTGTTCGTATCAGCCGCCATTTGTTCAGGCCACCCGCGAGAGCTTGTGGCCCCCTAGCAACTCCTAATGATAATGAGGCCCCGCGCGAGCCGGTGAGGTCTATAGAATTTCGTCTAAGTAATTGTCCTGATTTTATTCAAGTTTAAAAGGCTGTGCAGTCTTGAATAAAAGTTACTCTGTGTTAGGTTTTCATATGGTGAGCAAAAGTTATCCACTTGTTTACTGTTATTGTTTACTGTTCCCTGCCTCATTTAATTTCCAATAGGTATTGAAAAGCCGAAATGAACAAAAACATTCGTACTCTGATCACAAGGATATGCCTATTTATTTTAGATATGGGCATTTGCTTATTGAATTGTGTAAAAAAAAATCCACAAAAACATTATAACAGTTCTGTTTTTGGACAGCAATTGTTGATGCAACATATTATATTTTTACAGGAGGATTATTTGAAGTGTTACATAGATCTGTGAATGAAAAAAAAAAAAAATGATAATATTGATAACATATTTGAAGGACTATACAAATCTGTGAGTATTGGATGAATAAAACTCATTTATTGATAACAGATTAAATTAATACATATACCAACAGTGCATGCACACAGATGCACATGCACACACACACATCACGCACGCATGTATTCCGCCGTGTTGTCTTCGATGCAGTCCCACACGTGCGGAATGCAGGTCAACCTAGGTGTAGTATCTGATTTTTCCAAGTTTTCCGAAACAACCACCGGGGGGGTGGACCCTTCTTCACACCAGAGAATTTCATTTTGAACTTGCAGCTTTTCCAAAGGATCTACCACTCTCTGGCGTAAAGGCATTGTATGCTGACTCGTTTGAAATTCCCATCCTTCCAAAAGTTTTACTGACGGTTCAAGTCCCTGGAAATGGATGGCCTTGCATCCTATTGCCCTGGGGCTTCCTTCTCAATACTTTGAACATATACATTCAGATGCTTCGTCTATTCTCTGAACTTACTGCTCTGGTTTTGCTTTGGAAATAATCTCACATCATCAAAGTAGGACTATCTGGTTCTGTCGGATTCGCAGTCAGCTTTGGAGGCCATAGCTGCCGCAACCTGCAGCATCCAACTTTTACTTTTTTTTTAACGTTTTAGTAAGTTGAGGCGGACGGTTACAACATTTATCTTGCTTGTTTCCTGGTCATGTTGGCATCGCGGGAACGAAATGATGATCGTTTACCAAAACGCCTCAAGAAGAAACGTCCAACACTTTTATCCCCTGCTCAATGTGAAACCAAATTAACGATTATGTGAGAGACCTCTGGCAGAGGATTGGTACACACAAACGAATAACAAACTCTTTCAGAACCCCAACCTTTAGGACTTCCCTCCCATCTACGTCGGAGGTCGTAAAGAAGAACGGTTCTGTGCCGGCTGCACACCACCATTCGTATTTTACCATTCTTACCTTTTAAGAGTGAAAGAAGCTTCCGGTGTATTCCATGTCATGCGCCACTCACAATGAAACATGTTTCTTTTAGAGTGTTGGACTTCACATTAACATCAAACATTTTTCCAGCGATCCATAAGATTCCTGTCAGGATGTCCCACTTGATGTGATCCTTGAGTTTTTTAAAGGATAACATTGTTCATCTGATTAATATTTTACGGAAGAAAGATTTTTATGCCATTTTCTGTGCGTTTCTAGACGATGTCCATTTAATGAATGTGTGAAAGTTGGTTTTTTTTTTTTTTTGTTTATTTTTTTTTAATGACTGGTGAGTTGATTTTTAACGTGGTGACAGCCGATGTGGCCCTTTGCGTACGGCTGGGTCTATAAGCAACATTAATCTTAGATGAGCTGTACATAAGCGTTTTTTTTTAATCATTGAGATCTTTATATTTAAATAAGATTGATCGACATGATTATCTATGTGCTTTATGATACTACATACATGTAGAAATTCATGACATGTGGATAACAGGTTAACCCTTTAGATGTTCAGAGCAGCAAATATGCCTCAACAGATGTGGCAGTGCGAACATTTCATAACCCACTTGAGCAGTGAGAGTGTTAAGACTGAAAAGCATTCATCACAGGAAGAATGGAAACAACATCATAGCTTTTTTATATAGCATTATGTACACAAAAGAACAAGGAATGATGGTTCATATAAACGAAGTTTTATTAGATATTACATAGCTTATTGTACACAAATGACCAAGGTAATGAATGGTGTCATAATAAACAAAGTTAAACTCAACTAAAGAGTCAACTGTAAGAAGCAATCATGCTTGAAAATGCTGGGTTTTTCAGGACAGCTAGCTCGAAAATGTTAACCTTGATAAATTGGGGGGCAAGTCGGGATGCAAAGAATTTGAGGGTTGCAAAACACATCATTTGGAATGAAAACCATAAAAGTGACTAAAATGAACAACAGTAAACAAGTGGGGTTACTTTTGCTCCCATAAGATAACCCAACACAGAGTAAATTTTTTACAAGACTGCACAGCCTTTAAATTCGAATAAATTCAAATACAAAGACGAACAATCTATAAGGTGGGAAGAAAACAAGCGCAAGCCAACCAACTCAACTGCCTTAATAGTAATACTACATTACTATGAAGACATTTAGTTGTTTGGCCCTGCGCTTGTTTTTTTTTTCCCCCCACTATAGACCTCACCGAGAAAGGATTTCACCAATCAGCAAATAGTCACATTCGTGCGCGCCTCGCCGCAGGCAGCATAGAAGGGGGGCCACAACACACTCTCTCCTCCCTCTCTCTCTCTCTCTCTCTCTCTCTCACTCTCTCTCTCTCTGTCACACACACAAACATAACACAATCTCCTCTCCTGATACACACACACCACCACACAGAGACAAAAACATCACACGCAATCACACCCACCTCTCCTCTCTCTCCTGTTCCTCACTCTCTCTCTCTCTCTCTCTCTCTCTCTCTCATACACACACACACACACACACACACCACACAAACACGCACACACACACAAACACGCACACACACACTCACAAAACATCACTTTCTCTCTCAAACACCACACACAACACACCCCACACATCCGCAACACACACACACACACACACACACACACGCACATCACACATGAGACAAAACCACACCCACACACGCTCTCTCTCTCTCTCCTCTGTGTCTCTCTCTCTCACTCTCTCACACTCCTCACTCCTCTCTCTCTCTCTCTCTCTCTCTCTGCTCATACACACACACACACCACACACACAACACACACACAACACCCACAACACACACACACACACACACACACAAACACGCACACACCACAACACCACACACTCACACACAAAACATACACTCTCTCTCTCATACACACACACAACACACACACACACACAACACACACAGCAACACACCGCACTGGAATATTGCGCCATGAATCAATCACCAATACAAGAGAACTTAAAATGGCTCACAAAAAAACAACCAACAACTGATTCTTGACCCATTGCGTGTCTAAAAAAAGAAACTCATGTATTGAACGCAAGAATGATGAACATCGGCAAAGGTTACAGTTTTTCTCCGCAACACATACTGATGAGGGTCGTCAATGGTCAGCATGTGTTCTGCTTATAGTAAGTCTTATTGACGTCAGTATAACGATTAAAGAAAAAAGAATCACATATTCATACCACCTGTCAGACCTTTCTTTTGTTGTGGTGCGTTGCTGAGGAGAAGCCAAGCGCAGACATCGAGTGTTTTGTAGTGGGGTAAGTGGGAAATAAAAAACTTTAAAAAAATAATATTTTCAACACTTTCACAGTTTCAGCCCATGTAGTGTGTAGAGTGACCTGCAGAGTGTCCTGTGTGTGTTATTCTGTTCAGTCATCACGTGGGAGTGTTTGGCGCTGTGTGTGTGTGTGTGTGTGCTCTGGCATTTATACATAATGTGTGTTTGTTGTGTTTCAGCCATTCATTATCTTTTTGTAGTTTTGTGTACTCTTACTCAAAGTGGGGGTTGGTGTATAATTTCTGGTGGTGATTTTAGAAGGGGTGGGTGGAGGAGTGGTGAATTGTTCAGATGAACTGTGATTATTTTGTGATAGGTGGTAGATTGAGGTAGTGGCTGATATGATATTGTGAAGTGTGTGAAATGAAAAATATAGCATTGATCAGATTGTGATAGGGATGAATTTGATCCTCGACAGTGGCCTGATGTGGCTTTTGTGCTGTTTTTACGGGCATTAGGGGAATTATTGCAAGAGTATTGTTTTTGATTGACTGGTCCGGAGTGTGGTTTTGGTGTTTAAGTTATATGAATGGCTTATTTATGTACAGAATGTGTAGTGTAATCACGCATCTGTGGACTGTATGTATTTGTGTGAAGCTATATACTTTTTATGATATGATATTTACTTATCTGTGTATATTGTTGTTAGCTTGCCATTGCATTGCCCAAGGGGATACATGTGTATTGTATGTAATCAGTGGTTACAGTGCCCTGGCCTATTATCGTCACTAAGCATAAAGCTCAAGTTTAAATCTAGATTAGACTCGCAGGCATTCAACACATATCATGTAAGCGGCAAAAAAGTTCTCATTTATCAGACACAATCAGATCAAGTACAGTTTGAGAGCGTGCTGTACTTTGAAGTAAATGAGGGCGACGGAATCATGGGATGCCTTCGAGCGAGTCTGTCGCGCTGTTCGTCATCAGTCCGCCATAGTTTCAGCCTCCCCGAAGCTTGTGGCCCCCTAGCAAAA
>JAFLJL010010734.1:0-13109 GCA_018398815.1 Conus ventricosus
ATAATTCCCCTTTTGGCCTGCGCCCAGCTAACACGACGGATCTAGGGGAGGGGCCCCCGAATAATGCCCTTTTGGCTGAAGCCGGAGATCACCACACGCGTGCCTAACAACTGCATCACGCATCTACACCACATGATGGACAACGCCACGAATTCTCGAGATGGTGCTCGCCCTCTGAAGTCCCGCCGGGGAGGGGAGAGTGCCGGGCCCCGCGCCTCAACGGGGTCCACCCTTAGCTAGAAACGTGGCCTGAGGCAAAGGCCCTGAACGAGAAGCTGCATGGCGGCCAGGCAGCCCTGGAGAGGACGGCAGCGTTTGCGAGGCAGACTGGTGTATCCATCTAACGTGGTGATCGACGAAGAAGAAGAAAGACCGTATATCTCCAGTTTTCGAATAAGGAGATTGTGGTCAATGACATCGAAGGCTTTTTAAAATCAACGAATAAGACACCACAATATCTGTTGTTATTAATATTATTAAGCCACACATCTACAAGATTGATTAATGCAGAATGGCAGGAATGTTTCTGTCTGAAACCAGACTGTCCGGGATGGAGCAAATCGTACTTGTTGAAGTGATGAAGGATGTGTTTATTTAAATGCTTTTCTAGAGGTTTGGAAAGGATAGATAAGATTGATATTGGTCTGTAGTTTGAAGGATCAGTATTATCACCAGATTTATGAATGGGTATAACTTTTGCTTTTTTGAACGCATTAGGAAAATAACTTTTATCAATGCACAGATTAAAGATATACGTTAACGTGTCAGTTATAACTGGAGCCGAGAGTTTCAGAATTTTGCCATCTATGCCATCTAGTCCACGTGTTCCTGACTGTTTGAGATGAAGTAGGTACTGATACACCTCGTGCACAGTTATGAGTGGAATGTGTAGTTCAGACGTGATTTTTTTGTCGTGACAAAATTGATGGAGTTCTTTAAGTTCATTAGAGCTTGAATGATCAGTAGTAACAACTGTATCTGGAATGGTAGAGAAGTGAGTGTTAAGTTGTTCAGCAGAAATACCTTTGATAACAGTTGATTTTGAAGAAGAACTGTTGTTGTTAAGCTGGTTTATTGCTTGCCAAAACCAGTTTTGGATTTTGTTTGGAAGTTAATAACTCGCGATAGTATTTCGTTTTTCCCTACGCTTCTGAGAGTTTATTGCATTTCTTAGTGATCTTGAATCTTCTTCATAGCCATGTTCTTTCAAAAGGTCTCTAAGGTAGCACGCCTCCTGTAATTCTTTCGTGTACCACGGTGGTTTGGGAATATGCTTTACTCTGATTGTTTTTAACGGAGCATGTCTGTTATAGACTTCTGTAAAAATTTCGATCCAAAAGTCAATCGCTGAATCTGGATCAGCAATATGTATACTGTATTAAGTTCTGAGTTCATTAAATCAAGCAAAAAGTTTTGTTCGTTAAATTTTGAGAAGCAACGATAGTTATGGTTTTGTGTCCTGGTTTTGGGATTTTCACTCCATGTTTAGACCATGTAACACACACTGGGTAATGATCACTAGAAGAGAAGACTGGTACACATGCTTCTAGTATGTTATTTTCATTTGAGATATAGATATGGTCAATGATTGTCTTTGAAGTTGGTGTTACTTGGTGGGTGTTTTGATAATCTGATGTAAATTCAACACACTTATCGTTTGGCTCCATTGGCTGTTTGATTTCAAAAGATCTACATTGAAGTCACCGAGTAAAACAATCTCTTTACATTCTAAGGAAACTGCGTCCATCATAGTAACAAATTTATCAGTCCAGCTGACTCTTTCTGCTGGGTTCCGATAGCAAAACCCGATTAAAAATGGATCGTGTTTTGTTCAGTGTGATTTGTATCCACACTGCTTCTACGTCATGCTGTTCTAGGTGGGAGAGAGAGGGAGGGGTAGCGAGGGAGGGGAATTCAAGTACATAGAGGACAAAGAGGTTGTTTACAATCGCAATAACACAATAACTTAATGTAACAATGAAAAATAGTTCATTCAGCAGTGCATATTAAACCTCTAATGCACCATGTCATATTGGTTTTGATAGAAGGTTGAGATATATCCAGTTTTACCTTAAATCAGAATTTTTGTACATTTTTTGAAGCAAAATTTAGCTCACACATAGGCAGTCACTCGCGCGCGCGAGCACACACACACACACACACACACACACACACACACACACACACACCACACCACAAACCAGGATATACCACCAGTTGGTAACATTGCTTCCAAAATGTGCTTTCAAATTAAAAAAAAACAAAAACAAAAAAAACAAAAGCAATCGTACAAAAACCACGGTAGAGTGGCGCAGCACAGTATCTGCCACCTTCACAAACAACCGAACAGTATGTGAAAATTGAAAAGAGGAGAAGAGCCGGAGAGAGAGGAGAGAGAGAGAGAGAGAGAGAGAGAGAGAGAAGAGAGAGAGAGAGAGAGAGAGAGAGAGAGAGAGAGAGAGAAAGAAAGAGAGAGACAGACAGAGACAGACAGAGAGACAGAGAGAGAAACAGAGACAGAGAAGAGCCGGGGAGAGAGAGAGAGAGAGAGAGAGAGAGAGATGAGAGAGAGAGAAGAGAGGAGAGAGAGAGAGAGAGAGAGCGAGAGAGAGAGAGAGAGAGAGAGAGAGCAGAGAGACAAAGAAGACAGAGAGAGAAACAGCGAGAGACAGACAGACACTCACCCATACACACACACCACACACACACACACACACACCTCACAACACGTGTGCACGCGCGTTCACACACCCATATTGCCATTAACGTCGTAGTCAAAATCAATTTACTGATTTAGAGAGAGAGAGAGAGAGAGAGAGAGAGAGAGAGAAGAGAGAGAGAGAGAGAGAGAGAGAGAGAGAGGAGAAAAAAAGAGATCTGTAATAAGAAAGAACAGACGGATAGATTTAGTTATTAAATCATATATCTATATGTCATATCATATCATATTCAGGTTGTTTTTTTAACTCACCATTCTTTTGTATTTCTGTGAAATATCGAGATAATCCCCCTTCTTGTAAAGGATCGGGTACGGGTTGAAGAATCACAGTCTTTATAACAAAAAGAATGACTTCCTGAAGAAAAAATAAAATAGAAAAAAAAAATTCACGTTTAATTCAAAAGTTCAGTCCAAACTTTGGGTCTGGGGGATGGTTGGACATCATTGCCTCCCATCACTGTTCATCACATGAGAGTCCAGGTCTGTGTCTTTTTCACATGCGGTATGATCCAGGTTCAGGTTCAGGTTCAGGTTCAGATTTAGGGGCGATGATTGTTTCATCATAGCCTCACGGCTTTATATGCCCCTTCTTGATATATGCTCTGTCATTGGTCAGGTCGACAGCGAGCCCAGTTTTTATTTTCGACCATCAAAGTCGAACATGATGTCTGTTATTATTTCATGCTTATCGATAAGATTTTTAAAAGAGTTAATATCCGGTGCACGTTTGATGTTCGGAGTTAGTTTATTCCATATTGGTGCTATCCTCTGGCTGAAGAAATGTTTCCTTATATTAGTATTTACTTGCTGTATTTGTACTTTGTCACAACTGTTACGGGTTATGTTGGTTAGTGCAGGTTCAAAAAAACATGCTTGATCAATATCATCTAGATTATTGAAAATTTTATAAGTTTGGATCAGATCTCCTCTTATCCTTCTAGCTTTGAGGGATGGTAACCTTAGGTACCTTAATCTGTCTTCATATGGATAATCAGCAATGTCCGGTATTAACTTAGTTGCTCTTCTCTGCACCTTTTCTATTTCTATTGACTGCCTTTTTAGTCTTGGAGACCATATCACATTGCCATATTCAAGAATCGATCTCACCATTGCCTTGTATAGTCTAAGAAAAGGTATCTCTGTCCAAGTATGTAAAAGTTCTCTTAATAATACCTATCATCTGCACGGCTTTCTTGACGGTCTGTGCAATATGTCCTGTCAAAGAGTAAGTCTTCATCAAATGTTACTCCAAGTCTTTTTCCTCTTCACAGCACGTTATTTGAACTTCTTGATCCCCAACTTTCATACTGTAATTTAATTTAGGGTTTCTTTTGCCGATATGTAATACTTTGCATTTGGATGCATTGAAGTACAAATTCCATGAGTTAGACCAATTTATGAGCAGCTCAATGTCATTTTGCATTGTAAGGTGTTTGGATGGTGAACTATACAACTTAGTATCATCAGCAAAAATCTTGCATGTGCTTTTTAACCCGTCTGGTAAGTCATTTATAAATATAGTAAATAATATAGGTCCCAGTATGCTGCCTTGGGGATTCCACTAATGACATTAGCATTACTAGAAAACAGAAGATCCAACTCTAACATTCTGAACTCTATCTCTCAAGAAGTCTTCAATCCAATCTAAAACTTTTCCCAGTATACCATACGATTTGAGTTTACTAAGTAGTCTGGCATGTGGGACTGAATCGAAAGCTTTACGAAAGTCCAGGTACAAAACGTCAATGCTATCTCCCTATCAATTAACTTAGTAAAGTCTTCCATTACCTCAAGCAACTGTGTAATACAAGATCTACTTTGACGAAAACCATGCTGACATTTGGCATACAACTCATTTTTCATCATATGATCAACAATAACATCTCTTACGATTGACTCCAGTACCTTACAAGTCACACTATGTCAAGCTTACAGGTCTGTAGTTTCCAGGGTCAGTTCTTGTTCCTTTTTGAAGATAGGTATACTGTTGCCGTTTTCCAGTCTCGAGGTAGAGTTCCTTGCTCTATAGATTTGTTAAAAAGGATACTAAGAGGCTCTGCTAGTTCTGTGCTTAGTTCTTTTAAAACACGAGATGGAATAGCATCAGGTCCTTGCGCTTTATTCGGATTTAGATTATCAAGTTTCTTTTTAACCAGTTCCGGGGTAATAATTACATCAAAGACAGCTTTACCATTTGTTTTACATTTTGGTATTACATCTGGTATGTCCCTTTTATCCTCTCGTGTAAAAACACTAGCAAAAAAAGTGTTTAGAATCTCAGCTTTAACCACATCCTTTGTCTCTATATTTCCATCTTGTGATTTCAAAGGACTGATTCCTACTCTTGCTTTGTCTTTGACTGCACATATTTCCAAAAAGCTTTTGGATTAGTTTTGCATCTCTTGCTAACTTTTGCTCGAATGCCTTTTTACTTTTTCTGATTTGTCGACCACACACATTTCTTACTTTTATATATGCTTGGTAATCTCTGCCTCTTTTTGTTCTCAAAAATCTCTGATACAGGTTGTATTTTCTTTTTAATAATTTTCAATGATTTTTCTATCCATCCATTTTGGTTTCAATTTTTTGTTTTCATTTATTTTACACTTAGGAATGTTTTTTTCCATAGCTTCATGAATTTTCTCTTTTATCCTTCCCCAGCCTGCAGAGAGGATCCTAGATTTCCTTCCGCGTCCCTGCGAGCACGGCTGCTATCACGACGTTGTTCGTGGCTTCTGGCTCCAAGACTCCGTTCTCTGCCAAGGCCCCGGGCGGGATATTCACAGGAAGGTAGACTGGAACCTCCGGAAGTGTTCCCTGCTGCGCCCGCCTGGTTGATCGGTGATGCCCCGTGAGAGGAGTAGGTCGGCTGCCGGCCTTTGTGACGGTTGTCCGGTGTGGTAAGCAACACCTGGTCGATTTTGCTGATATCGCCATGCTCAATTGCAATCACCTGCAGGTTTAAAAGTTTGCAAAACAACTGGCCTCTGAAAGACCACGCCTTCATCACAGCAGGATGCCTTTTCACTTGGGCCAGTCTTTTGAGCATTTATCTTCAACGATGAAGATTCTGCTTTTCTTCTCCTTGAGTATTTTCTTCTTTTTAAAAATTTCTATTATCACTTTTCTTGTTATGAATCGCACTACCACTGGCCTGTTTTGTCCGTCCCTGAATCGGCCGATTCTGTGAGCCACACTGATGTGCCGTCCTGTGCTGCTTTCTATCTGCAGCTGGGGTCACGTAGTAACTTCTGTAGTTGTTCTACCGTTTGTTCTGTGTCTCGTGTTTGAGTCTCGGGGTAAATTTATGATCTTGATATTTTCTTTCCTTGAGTAGGTTCAAGATATTTCTCTTTTTTTCTCTTCCTTCAAGACTCCTTTTCAGTGTATCATCTCTCTTCCAAAATCTTCTTTTCCTTATCTAGGGCTTTGGACCCGTTCTTTTAAATATCATTTTCTTTCTTATCTGCTAAATATTTCTGACGATTCTTTCAATGTTTAAGATTTTTCATCTCCTTGTCTTGTTTTTCAGTGGTATCTTTCCGGTGTTACTCGGACAGCTTTTTGCTGCCTTTGATGTCCTTGTAAAACAGGTGATTTTTTGCTGCGGTCTCTCTGATCTTCTCGGCTTCCTATCCTCCCTTCTTATCTTACTCACTGACTTTGACGGTTGGATGAGGATGCCTCCTGATTCAAACTCGTTTTCAGAAACTTTCTCCTAGGATCTCTTCTTTTTTTTGGCCTTGTCATGTCATTTGACATGTCGAAATGTGCAAAAAAGAATCCTCAGTCTCTGACAGCACTTTCACATCTCTAACCACCATAGTTCTTCTTTCACTTAAAGTTGCACGCCATGTTCACATTCTATCGCTGGTCGATGTATCTGCGAGGGCGGTTGTCAAACCGGTTCAGAGCGCACGGACCATGCTGTCCCGCTCTCGTCGTGTGAACGGCTGTTCAACTTCCCCATGTTTGGAATTGATCTGTCTGAAGTTCATTTTAGTTTCTTTCCATTAGAGATCGTATAAAAACCGATTCAAGACTCACTTGCTACTCCACCACGTTTTGGGGCGAAAATGGCCGAAAAGCCGCCTCTTCCTGTTCTCTGACAAGTAACTAAAAAATAAAACGACCTACAAACAAATATTCTCTGTAGGGTTATCCGTTTTTCATATAATTTACTAAAAACTTTTCAGATTTCAGTTTTGTTTAATCCTATGTTTTTCGTGGTCATTTTCAATAACATCATTTTATCGCAATCATTCTTCAAATGAGCTTTGTTCTTTCATGTGTAATATAACTACAGTCTTTAACTGTTCTCTAATGTTTTTTAAAACTGAGTTATATTTTTGGATAAAATCCACACACTTATTCCTAGCATGCCTTCCACTGAAGCTAGTTTTGACAAAGTGTTTCTCTTTTTAACTCTGTCTCCTTTCTGACGAACAGTCATCTATAATAAATAGTGTCTGCGTTCCTTCAAACAGTCTATAAAACTGTTCTAAACACTCACTCAGTTTTATTGCTTGGATTAACTAAAAATATGTTATTATCAGTCCAATAAACCTTCTATCATGATTTGCTTTGTTCCATTTAAGTGTTGGTACAGAAACCACAATATGATTAAAATTATAACGATAAACTGTTTGTAACAGGTCGAGGATAAATATTGTTTTTCCACAACCGTTTGCCCACAAATCAATGAGCTATGAGGAGTTTTTGTCATAATGTTTAACTGCTCCATAGTTTTATAACAGAGTTTAATTAATTCATTTATTATTTTTATCATACGCTCCGTCAAAAACTTGTTCAGTATTATAAACCTATGCGGCATAAATGTGTAAGATTAATCCAATTTAGTCCTGTAAGATTGTTTCTTTTATTAAGGTTCAACAGTGATTTTGTTTGCTTGTTGTTATGTTCGTAATATCCTCGCCATTGTGAAGAACGACGATTGTAACGTTAAGGCGTTTAACGTCTAAGTTTTGCAGCTAAGTTTAATTCCTTTTATAAGGTCATCCACTAACGCCCCAACCCATCCCTTCCACATCTTTAAAGACAGAAATTTCAAATATCATTGTGAAACGTGTTCCTAGTTCTGCTTGGAAAGAACTGTAATTTGTAGAAGCTTTTTTTACAACTGTTTCTTTTTCTTGGGGATGTTATGTTTGTTTCCCAGACGGCGTTATTTCAATTTCTTTCCGACTATTAATCGTACGGTATAAGTACTTACATGTAAAGGGCAGAGTGACTGCTTTTCTGAAACTTTTTATGACGGCCAAAAAATGTTTAAGGGGCTTAATGAATTCAATTTTATTTCCCATTTAATATGGTTCCTAAGTGCTTTTGAGGTCAGGTTTTCGGACTATTTTATATTCATACTGGCAACCATTATTTGCTTCAGAATGCGTAGTTGTTCTGTTTAGGAAACCTTTTGTTGTCGTCAACCTCTTTGCGTTTATAATCCCCATCTTTAGTGTACTCAAACCATACAAAGTGCCTTATCTCACCATTTCTGTTCAAGTCCGCAACTCTGCAAGGTCTTTTTAATTCTAAAGTTTATTCACTCACAGGCGCTAATGTAACTCCTGGTTTTTTCTGGCCCGCGACATTACTTTTAGTAGCGTATTATTTTATTTCCAAAACAATATGTGCAGCGTATCACATTTCACGACTTCCCTGTTTTGTCTTGATTTTTAATATTAAATGATACTCGACCCCTCCACAAAACTATTTTTTAAACTGTAAATTAGGGTAATTGTTTAAATTTACTTTAATCGCAATATGCTGCTTTCCCTGACGGAGAGCTCTTAAATCAAGTGAAGGGCCTTCCATCTAACGTTATCTCCCCGTGCTCAGTCATCCAAATGAACATAGAGTAATGAATTAATGCAAGATTCGAGCGGATTTTCCCCTCATAAGTAGTTTTGTTCGGGGCCAGCAATAAAACTATGAGTTGGGTAATTTGCTAGTGGTAAAGCCTAAAATTTTTAGCTATATCTCTCTATCAAAAAGTTAAGATGTTCCTTCGTTTCAAGCTTAAAATGTTACATTGTTTTTAGTTTTGCATTGTTTATTTTTTGAGTTGAGAGTAATGTCCAAAGTTACTCATTGCTTTCTTTTAGTGAGCAAAACCGTTAATAACCATCGGGTATTGTTAATGGCTCATTTTGGTCCCTGCTATGTTTACTTTTAGGAACCTTATTATTTTCTTGGCTTTGCCTTATATTAAACCATACGACTTTTGTAAAATATTTCATGAGCGCGACCGTTTGGTCCGCATTTGTTATTAATTGCATGTTCTAAAAACGAAGGGCGGTGTGAGTTGTTTTTGTTACAAACATTTTTGAAACAAATTAAAAAATGAGTGCATTCAAATATACTGATGCCAAATTTTCTGTTGGGCGCATACAATCTTAAATAATATAACAACTGACACCCTCGACATTTCTGTGTACCCAGGACTGTCGCTTTTATAAAAAGGTGAGTACTCCATTGAGAGCTATCTTAACCCCTATTAAAAAGCTACCTCGCGAAAGCGTTGGTTTTAGTTATCCGATGCAGTTTTATCAGAACCAGTTAAACTTTGCTGTGTTTTGTGCATCAAATGGTGTGGAGGTGTCGTATGTGATCAACTTAAATCATCCTGATCCTTTGGTTAGGTCAGTGGTACAGATTTCATTTCTTTTACACCTTCAGACGTATTTTAAACTGAACTGCAAGCGCCATTACCGTATGACAAACCGTTTAAAACCATTCTCGCAACAGAATGACATGAAGGCTTTTGTAAGGATCTGTAACGAATTCAATATTAACACCAGACGGACTTTAGACAAAAGTTGGTTCTTAATCATGGTCTAGGCACCCTTATTTTTGGGGCATGCACAGAAAGTTTAATTTGATGGAATCTCTTACCACTTCTTTCTCTTCAAGCGAAACATGCTTTTTCACCTCGGGTCATAGAGCAGAGCATAAAACTGCATGGACAACATTATCTTAGCACTTCTAAGGGCCTAACTAGGGCGGGAATAGAACGAATAAACGACTCTATTGTACTTACGTTTGGTTGTTTGCTAGGGTCGCAAGCACATGGAAAGATCAAGCTAACTGATCCTTCTACTGGCTTTGACGAACAAAAACAAACTTTGCAAATTTAGAGGACGCCATTACATTCTACAGTTGATTTACCTTCATATTCAAAGGTACCAACATGTTTTACTAAATACGCAGATCGGAAGTAGACTTTGCTTTTGGCACTGGTTTATACTGTTGCATTTCTGACCTGAGACTCCAGGTAGGAATAATAATAAAATATAATAATGTATATTCTTATAGCAGGCAAATGGAACAGAAGGTTGGGAAAAACGACATAAATTCTGGCCAGTAATAAGTAATATTGCAAGCTGTAAAGAAACCAAGGAATAAGTCATCCAATCCCCGCGGCCCCCAAAGCCCAAAGGCATAGAGACTCAGCAAAGCGCGGACTCTGTTCGCGATGACCATGTATATGAAAAGACAGCGCTTGTTCTGGATTAATGGCCTTGGATTATCGGTCTTTATTTTACTATATATTAACCAACTATTAAGAGAACTAATGCCCTAAGTGCTTGGCATAAAGCCAAACTACTTGGCTTGCAGTTGACAAAAGCCAGAGCTGACAATACTCCCCAATGATTCCTGGTAACAGCATCCACGGCTTTACAGTAATTTTTTTTTATTAAATTCGCAAGTGATTCAAGCTGTTTTTTAACCCATATTTATCAGCGATGCGGTGGAGGCACTGGGCTTTGACGCTTGCCGCCTGTAATTAGCCATCACCAGTGTACTTATTGCAAATCCCTAAGGCCGTTCTATCGCTTGCTAATGTGACTCCTTGCTCTCTAAACTGCGTTCGTATTCGTTCTGCTAGCGTTGTGTCTTCATATAAAATTTTCGGATAGTTTCTCTTATTCTATTCACTTGAGTTCGTAATTGTTTTCGGTTAGTAGACAGCACTTCTAGTCTTGCTGATCTCTCTTGTTCAAGATCTTTTAGTCTTTGGGTTATTCTTTTTTTAATATCAGGCCCTAAGTTGGCGTCATCAGCCTCAACGAGTTTTTCTTTTTCTCTTTTTATATGCCCATCTAGTTCACCTAGTTTTGCTAAATTGTTTGTTAATTGCCCTCTGACGGTTCTTAAAGTACGATCAAGGGCTAATAATTCTCGCATAGGCAATGGGGAATCATTAATTGTTTTTAACGCTGTTTCTTCTGAAAAACTAGTTTCTGCTTCTATTGTATTTATTAATTCGCTGCTGATTGATTTAATTCTTTAAGTTCCATGTTTTGCATTTGGTTATCTGTTGGGAGTTTTGTAGTGTGTTTTGAAGTTTAGCAACTGCCTCCGCCCTTAATTTTGGTTTAGCAATGCCAAGGCGATTTTGATCTTTCACACTGAGTCTATTTCTAATTGAACCCACGGCTAAAAACTTTGATGGGTCGGGTTTAGTTGTAAGCCGAACAAGTTGCCTTGATCGTTTTTTACAGACAAATGACCATCTTTTAATTCAAAATCATTTGGGTCTATAAATTCGGGAGGTTCTTGGCCTAAACTTTTGTAAAATGCTCCGACCGTACTTTCTGTTAATTCACGCTGCATTGAGAGCGTTGAGCGATGCTGTGTCAAAGGGATCATTTCATCTCATGTCGTCCCCAGATTAAAAACTTTCAAAATCTTCTTCATCTTCAATTCCTGCCTTGTTTTTAAATAATTAATTTTTTTTTGCTTCATAAAATGTCGCAAGACATGGCTCGATTCTTAAACCCGCATAGAAGACTGAAAGAAACCTTTGGCGTGAAGGGAAATAAGGGACTATTACTGTTCCAAATAATCATCTACTATTGATGCAGATCAAATTCTTACTGTTAAATTTCCAGACTTGGAGCAGATGACGTGATTGTGCCAGGCTCTGCGCGTCTTACTTTCAAAATAGTACTCGATTCAACAACAGCCCCAAACAGGACAGTTGTACAGAATCTGGGACGGGCAATCGTTAAGAAAATTTCTATAAAACTTGAGGGGCAAGAAATATTTTCTTTACACAATGCAGACATATTTTTAACTATTCTGATCTATGGCTAACGGGAATGAAAGGGCTGATTTGCGTTTAAAGGGAAATAGAAAAGGAAGAAGCACTAAAACATAGAATAGGCGTGAAGATACTAAAGACGGCAAAAAGTATGTAGCCGTAAAGTTTGCGTATGGAAATCGCTTTTCCATTCCCTTTGATTTTGAGTTGTTAAAAGCGCATGCGCCATACTTTCAAGGAGCATTAAAAGACAGACTGTCATATGAACTAACTTTTAACGAATACAAACGTGTTATCAGATCAACAGACACCGAAGCAATGTACAGCATTTCTGACATTCGTTAGAGTTTGACGTTGTTAGCAACTCTAATTTAGCAAGGCAGAATTGAGCACCAATATCAGTCAAAATTAGCAATATATTACGAAAGAGTGATTCATCTACAACATATCTAGAAGCAGGGCAGACACTATATGGAATTTTAGTTTTAGCGTCTCAGCAAGATCGCTTAAAGGTATTTTATTGCTGTGTGAAGATGAAGAACCATTCAAAAGAGGAAGTGAAAAGTTTTTTAATCCAAAAATAACGAAAGTACAATGTTCGATTGAGGGCAGCCCTAACCAAATCTATGCTAGCGGGCTTAAAACCTTATCAGCATTTTGATGAAATAAGAAAACTGTTTGGAGGTGGGAGGTGTTGAAAACCAACAGTTGACTTGTGGCTAAAGATCTACACCTTCACGCGTAAGACTTGATGATTATTTAACAACAAAATACGGTTTATGGATTGACCCAAGGTCAACAGAGGATAATCAGTTACATGGAAGCGGGAGAAACTGTGAGAGACGTAATAAACATTCAAATTGATAAAGAAGAAGAAGCTGATAAACCGCTTAATGTACATTTGTTTTTAATATATGATGCGCAGCTGAATATTGAAAATACAGATTAAAAGATATACAATACTAAATTATTTTTATTTTATAAAAAGCATGTCTGTTAGGTTTATCCAAACGTGCCTACAGCCGCCAAAAGAAGAGATAGCAGGCAATTCGTGTTATAGAAACCCCTAACATAAAAACCTTCGATTAACCAACATTACACCAAATGCAGCAGTATAGAGCAAGACTTTCAAAATACAGCAAAACTAAGAAGGTATTCTGCTGCTTTAATGTGTTACATATGTTAATACTGGGCATCGATATTAGTGTCTATCAGCAGGAACGAGCGTAGGTCTTTAAAGCAACGCGCGCAGTAGGGGCTTAGCAGCTTTTATACTTTGGGCGGTTTTCTATAGCTCTTGGCAGTGGGTTTATAAACGGTAGT
>JAFLJL010010737.1:0-14890 GCA_018398815.1 Conus ventricosus
ACGTGCTTTTTTAAAACCGTTTCTCTCTGTGGAGGTTACTGTTTTTTCCATACGGCTTTATTTCAATTCTTTCGACTATTGTCATTGGCATAAGACTTACATGTAAGGGCAGGTTGAATGCTTTTCTGAAACTTTTTTGACGGCCAAAAAATGTAAATGGGCTTATGAATTCAAATTTATGTCCCATTCTAAATATGGTTCAAGTGCCAATTGAGGTCAGGTTTTCGAACTATTTTTTATTCATACTGGCCAACATTATTTGCTCTAGATTGCGCAGTTGCTCTAGTTTAGGAAACTTTTTGTTGTCGCCAACCTCTTTGCGTTTATAATCACCATCTTTAGTGTACTCAAAACCATACAAAGCACCTATCTCACCGTTCTGTTCAAAGTCCGCAACGTCTGCAAGGTCTTTTAATTCTAAAGTTATACACCTCACAGGCGCTAATGTAACTCCCGATTCTTCTGGCCCCGCGACATTATTTTTTAGTAGCGTATTATTTTATTTCCAAAACAATGTGCAGGTTATCACATTTCACGACTTTCCCCGCTTTGTCTTTGATTTTTATATTAAATGATCCAACCCTCCCACAAACTAATCTTTTAAACTGTAAATTAGGGAATTGTATAATTTCATAATCGCAATATGCGGCTTTCCCTGACGGAAGAGCTCTTAAAACAGTTGAGGGCCTTCCATCATATAAGTTTTCATCAGTGCTCAGCTCATCCAAATGAACATAGAGTAATGAATGTACTGCAAGATCGAGCGGACTTTCTCCCTCATAAGTAGTTTTGTCTGGTGTAACACTAAAACTATGATGTGGTAGATTGCCAGTTGTAAAGCCTAACATTTTAGCTAGCTCTTTATCAAAATAGTAAGCTACTTCTTCAGGTTTGAAGGTCAACATTGTTTTCAGATTCGCATTGTTAAGTTTGAGAGTAATGTCGAAGTTACTCATTGCTTCTTTTAGCAAGCAAAACCCGTAATAACCATCAGGTATTGTTAACTGGCTAATTTTGATCCCTACTCTGGTAACTTTTAGAATCTTGTTATTCTCCTTGGCTTTGCTTATATTAAACCATACGACTTTGTAAAAAATTTCATGAAGTGCAACCATTTTGGCTCCGCAATTGTTATCAATAGCATGTTCTAAAAACGAAGGACGGTCTTGGGTTGTTATTGTTACAAACATTTTTTTAAACGAAATAAAAATGAGTGCATTCAAATATACTGGTGCAAAAATATTCTGTTGGGGGCCGCACTACAATCTTAAAAATATAGCAACTGATACTCTTGACATTGCTGTGACCCAGACTGCCTCTTTTCATAAAAAGGTGAGTTACTCCATTGAAGAGCTATCTTAACCCCCCTATTGAAAACGACCACATCAAGAAAGCGTGGTTTAGTCATCCGATGCAGTTTTATCAGAACCAGTTAAACTTTGCTGTGTTTTGCGCATCAACTGGGTGTGGAGTGTCGTATGCCGATCATTTAAATCACCATAATCCTTTGGTGAGGTCAGTGTACAGATTTCATTTCTATTACACCTTCAGACGTATTTTGACTGAACTGCAAGCTCCATTACCAAATGACAAACCGTTTAATCCACTCAGCAACAGAATAGACATGAAGGCTTTTGAAAGGATCTGTAACGAATTCAATATTAACATCAAGACAGCCTTTAGACAAAAGTTGGATCTTAATCATGGCCTAGGCGACCTTTATTTTCGGGGCAACGCACAGAAAGTGTAACTATGACTGGCATCCTCCTTTCAAATCTTCTTTTTTGGCACAACTGTTGAGCCTGGGTCCCTACAGCAAGAGCATAAAACAGCATGGACAACATTTATCTTAGACACTTCTAAGGGCCTAACTAGAGCAGGAATAGAACGAATAAACGACTCTATTCGTACTTACGTTTGGTGTTTGCTAGGTTCGCAAGCACAGGCAAGATCGAGCATAACTGATCCTTCTACTGGCTTTGACGCACAAAAACAATACTTAGCAAATTTAGAGGAGCCATTAATTCTACAGTTGATTTACCTTCAAGTATAGAAAGGTACCAAAATGTTTTACAATACGCAAGATCGAAAGTAGACTTTGCTGTTGGCACTGGTTTATACATGTTGCCTTCTGACCTCAGACTCCAGATAGGCACAATAATAAACTACAATAATGAAATTCTTATAGCAGGCAATGAACAGAAGGTTGGGAAAAACGACATAAATTCTGAGCCAGTAATATTACAAACAATAAAAGAACACCCAAGAATAAGTCATCCAATCCCCGAGGCCCAAAGCCCAAAGGCCATTGAAGACTCAGCAAAGCTCGCGGACTCTGTTCGCGAAGTCAAAAATAATGACCATGAATATGAAAAGACAGCGCTTGTTCTTGGATTAACTGGCCTAGGATTACTTGGTCTTTATCTTACTAAAAATAACCCAACTATTAAGAGAGCTAATGCTCCTAAGTGCTCGGCCATAAAGCCAACTACTTTGCTTGCAGTAGACAAAAGCCAGCTGGCAATACTCCCCAATATTCCTGGTAAAGCGTTCACGGCTTTACCAGCTAATTTTTTAATAAACTTGCAAGATGATCAAGCTGTTTTTTTACCCATGATTTATCAGGTGGAGGCGGAGGTAATGAACTTTGGCCACCGCCGCCTGTAATAGCCATCACCAGTGTACTTATTGCAAATCCTAAGGCAGTTATAACACTTGCTAATGTGACTCCTTGCTCTCTAAACAGTGTTCGTATTCGTTCTGCTAGTGTTGTGTCTTCATATAAAATTCTTTGGATAGTTTCTCTTATTCTGCTCACTTGAGTTCGTAATTGTTCTCGGTTAGTAGACAACACTTCTAGTCTTGCTGATCTTTCTTGTTCAAGATCTTTTAGTCTTTGGGTTATTCTTTCTTTAATATCATGCCCTAAGTTGGCGTCATCAGCCTCAACGAGTTTTTCTTTTTCTCTTTTTATATGCTCATCTAGTTCACCTAGTTTTGCTAAATTGTTTGTTAATTCGCCTCTAATGGTTCTTAAAGCATGATCAAGGGCCGCTATTTCTCGCATGGGTAGCGGTGAGTCGTGTATAGTCTTTAATGCTGTTTCTTCTGAAAAACTGGTTTCTGCTTCTATTGCATTTATTAACTCGTCTGCCGATTGATTTAATTCTTTAAGTTCCATGTTTTGTATTTGGTTATCTGTCGGGAGTTCCTGCAGTGTGTTTTGAAGTTTAGAAACTGCCTCCGCCCCTAATTTTGGTCTAACAAGACCAAGGCGATTTTGATCTTTCACACTGAGTTTTTGTATAATTGTACTCTTGGCTAAAAACTTTGATGGGTCTGGTTTAGTTGTAAGCCGAATAAGTTGTTCTTGATCGCCCCTTACAAACAAATGACCATCTTCTAATTCAAAATCATTTGGGTCTATAAATTCGGGAGGTTCTTGGCCTAAACTTTTGTAAAATGCTCCGACCGTACTTTCTGTTAATTCACGCCGCATTGAGAGCGCTGAGCGATGCCGTGTCAAAGGGATCATTTCACTCATGTCGTTCTCCAGGATCAAAAACATCATAATCTTCTTCACCTTCAATGCCTGCCATGTTTTTAAATAATTAACTTTTTATTTTGCTTCATAAAAATGTCACAAGCACATGGCTCGATTCTTGACCCGCATAGAAGACTGAAAGAACCCTTTGGCGTGAAGGGAAATAAGCGGACTATTACTGTTCCAAATAATCCATCTACTATTGATGCAGATCAAATTCTTACTGTCAAATTTCCAGACCTAGGAGCAGATGACGTGATTGTGCCAGGCTCTGCGCGTCTTACTTTCAAAATAGTACTCGCTTCAACAACAGACCCCTACAGGACAGTTGTACAGAATTTGGGGCGGGCAATCGTTAAGAAAATTTCTATAAAACTTGAGGGGCAAGAAATATTTTCTTTACACAATGCAGACATATTTTTAACCTATTCTGATCTATGGCTAACCGGGAATGAAAGGGATGATCTTGCATTTCAAGGAATCGAAAATGAAGAAGCACTAAAGCTTAGAATAGGCGCCGCACTCGCCGCAGATGCTAAAAGCAGCAAAAAGGCTGTAGCTGTAAATTTTGCGTATGGAAATCGTTTTTTCCATTCCCTTAGATTTTGAGCTGTTAAAAGCGCATGCACCATACTTTCAAGGAGCATTAAAAGACAGATTGTCATATGAACTAACTTTTAATGAATACAAACGTGTTATCAGATCATCAGACACCGAAGCAAAGTACAGCATTTCTGACATCTCGTTAGAGTTTGACGTTGTTAGCAACCCTAATTTAGCAAGGCTGATTGAGCAACAATATCAGTCAAAATTAGCAATATTATTACGAAAGAGTGATTCATCATACAACATATCCCAGAAGCAGGGCAGACGCTATATGGAATTTTAGTTTTAGTGTCGCAGCAAGATCGCTTAAAGGTATTTTATTGCTGTGCGAAGATGAAGAACCATTCCTAAGACAAACTGAAAAGTTTTTTAATCCAAAAATAACGAAAGTTCGATGAGGGCAGTCCTAACCAAATCTATGCTAGCGGGCTTAAACCTTATCAGCATTTTGATGAAATAAGAAAACTGTTTGGAGGCGGGAGGTGTAGAAATCCAACAGTTAATCTTCACAATGTTAGGCTTGATGATTATTTAACAACGAAATACGGTTTATGGATTGACCTAAGGTCAACAGAGGATAATCAGTTGCATGGAAGCGGGAGAACTGTGAGAGACGTAATAAACATTCAAATTGATAAAGAAGAAGAAGCCGATAAACCACTTAATGTACATTTGTTTTTAATATATGATGCGCAGCTGAATATTGAAGGTAACAGACTAAAAGATATACAATACTAAATTATTTTTTATTTTATAAAAAGCATGTCTGTTCAGGTTTATCCAAATGTGCCTACAGCGCCAGAGTTGCCAAAAGAAGGGATAGCCCCTGACATAAAAACCTTCAGATTAACCAACATTACACAAATGCAACAAAAACTAGAGCAGGACCTTTCAAAATACAGCAAAACCAAATGAAGGTATTCTGCTGCCTTTAATGCTGTTACATATGTTAATACTGGAGCATCGACTATAAGTGCTCTATCAGCAGGAACGAGTGTTGGCCTCTTAGCAACAGGCATAGGTGCACCCGCAGCTTTACCTCTAGGCGGTTTGTCTTTAGCTCTTGGCCTGTGTTCATTAGCTGTAAGTGCTGCTGGCAAAAAAATTAAAAAACTAAACTCCAAAAGCACACAGCTATGGTTCAACTAATAACAGCTAAACTTAGCTCGTTCAAACTGACAATAAATAAAGCGCTAGTTGACTCAAACCTCACGGATGAAGAATTTAATCGTTTACAGGCCGATTTTGATGACTACAAAAGACAAAAGTTTGATCTTCAAAGAAAGGCGAGGGCAAGTTTTTCTCAACAGCCAGACGCCGAGCAGATAAAAAAGGAATGCTTAAAAAAAGTAAACGAAACATTAAACTCTGTTCTAAACAGCTCACAGTAACAACACCGAAGGGCGTTTATACTTTAGTTTATGAGTCCAAGCGCAAAAAGACCGTCGATATTGATTCTGATTAAGCCGTTGTATTTTTTTTTAATTTAAATAAATATGTTGGCTTAGAAAAGAAAGACAGAATGGCTAAGATATATGAAGGCCCAGATGAATTGTTTGAAGGAATGCTCGAGAAAGAGCGTTTGTCAAGAGCACTGAATGATATTGATTTAGAAGTTATTAATCCAGAAAAACGTGCGGGCAAGCGTTGTACATGCAATTTCTCAAGTTCCAAGTAAACTAACAATAGACCCGCCAGTTAAAGTAATGTTAGCTGTTTTAATCGACTATATAACAATAAATGAAGAAAATCTAGAAGTCTGGGTCTCAACTAAACAACAGACTATTCTTTCTCATAACGACTTAACACCCGGTTGGGCAGACGAACTGCTTACACAGTTTGACGCTGCCGCTGAAGAAGCTAAAATGAGAGGCTCTGGTTGGTCAGAGGGCGAAGTCTTAGAGATTAGATTAAAACAGGCTAAGTATGCACCGATTGTAGGCAAGGCTTACATTCCGCTACCTCGAGAGTTGGTTTCAAAGAGAGCAGTTTTAAACATAAAAAATTCAGACAACAAATGTTTCATGTGGTGTGTTCTTGCAAGGCTGCATCATGTCCGCGAACACGCAGAGAGAGTGTCTAACTATCACCCCTACATCAATGATCTTAACTTTAGTGGAATATCCTTTCCCGTTAGTGTAGACCAAATTGATCAGTTTGAAGAACAAAACAAACCAATAACTGTTAATGTCTACACATGGGATGAGGAAACAAATCTACTGCCTATTAAAGTGTCCAAGAACAGCCCAACAATAGGTGATCCAGACAAAAATCATGTTGACTTACTACTAATGTTTTCACCAGCGGGGCTACCCCATTACACATTGATACGCACAATGAGTAGATTATTGAGTTATACTACAAACAAACATAGCAAACAAGAATTCTGCAGAAAATGTTTAACAAGAATTCCATCTGTGCAAGCCGCGAGTGAACATATAAAACATTGTAAAAGTTCTGTAGACTGTAATACAGAACTAATTACGCCCCCGCCAGGATCTAAAGTTAGTTTTAAGAACTGGAAAAAACTGCAAACAAGTCCATACGTTGTCTACGCAGACTTCGAGTCGCTTATTGTTCCTTATGAAGGCCAGCGCCACAAAAACTTCGAAAAACAGTCTTAATGAGTAATCATCAGATTTGTTCATTTGCCTTCATTATTGTTAGGTCGGATGGCGCTCATTCAACGCCAGAATTATATAGAGGGCCTAATGCTGCAGAATACTTCTTAAAACGCATGCAGCAAGTGCGTAATGACTGTTCTAATAATCTGAATTTATCTGAAATCATAATGACGCCTGAAGACCAAGAACAGTATGGCTCAGCCACACATTGTTGGATTTGCGGTTTAGGCCTCTCATCAGACGAAGCCAATCCAAAAGGTGGCCTTGGCGGCCAGCGGGTAAGAGACCATGATCACATTAGCGGAAAGTTCAGAGGAGCGGCGCACAGTAAATGCAATCTTCAACTAAAGTTTGAACCAAAGACATGGAAGCTGCCCATCTTCTTTCATAACTTGCGAGGTTACGACTCTCATCTTATATTGCAAGCAGTAACCAACGCCTTCAGGGTAGCATGCATTGCACAGTCATCAGAAAAGTACATGTGCTTTAATCTAAATAACATGTCTTTTTATGACTCTATGCAACACATGATGGGATCATTAGAGTCACTAGCTATGTCCTTAAAGTCCTGCCCAATAACAGAAGAATATTTTGACCCGACTCTCGTTAGAAAGGGCGTTTATCCTTATGAGTACATGAACAGTTGGGAAAGGTTTGACGAAGAGACACTTCCTCCTAAAGGCGCGTTCTTTTCTAGTCTAGAGGAAATGACATTAGTGATTCTGATTACCAGCATGCTCAAGATGCTTGGCAAAAGTTAGATTGTAAAACGATGGGAGGCTATCATGATTCCTACTTGATGGCTGATGTATGTTTGTTGGCGGATATTTTTGAAAATTACAGAAAGACCTGCATGAAACATTATAGCCTGGATCCCGCGCATTATATTTCTGCGCCCGGGATGAGCTGGGATGCTTTCTTAAAGTTTACTGGAGTACAGATTGATTTATTGTCTGACCTACCAATGATTCAGATGATTGAAAACGGATTGCGTGGAGGAATTAGTATGGCGTCGCATCATTACTGTAAAGCAAACAACAAATACTTGGACGACTATGATCCGAGTAAAAGGTCTAACTATCTCATGTATTTAGATGCAAACAATCTGTATGGAGGGGCAATGGGCCAATCACTTCCATTACGTAACTTTAAAATGTACACAGGTACGAACAATATTCAAAAGGCATTAAAGTGGTTGGGCAGTTTGGACGCCCGATAAACAGCATGGATACATTCTAAAGTTGGCTTAGAAATCCTCAGGAACTCCATGACCTACATAATGACTACCCATTAGCAGCAGAAAAGTCTAAAGATGAATCCAAGAAAACCGCCTAAACTTGTGCCTAATCTTCGGGCAAAAAAAAAATTATGTCTGTCATTACAGACTTCTAAAATTTTATTTAAGGCATGGTTTGAAGTTGACAGCTGTTCATCGCATAATTGCTTTTTTTATCAAGAACAGTTCATGAAACCAACATCATGAAGAACACTGATCTCAGAACTAAATCCACAATGCTTCAGAAAAAGACTTTTTAAGTTGATGAACAACAGCTGTTTTGGAAAGACTAGGAGAATCCGCACAAGCGCAAAGATGTCAGATTAGTCACCAGAGAGAACGAAGCAATTAAGCTGACTTCAAAACCTAATTATCAGGACTTTTAAAAGATTTCATGATCAGCTTTTTTTTGGGATAATGATGAAAAAAAGAAAGTCAAAATAGACAAACCTGTATTTATTGGGGTTTAAATGTTTTAGAATTATCAAAGCTTTTGATGTTAGAAATTTCTTTATGACTACTTTAAGCCCTTGTATCCAGAGTCCAAGTACTTTACACAGATACAGATAGTTTTGTTTATAGATGTCCCTTACTGAAGACACTATAAAGACATGGAAAAAGGAAGTAGCGAAAGGGCATGCAGGATGGTACGACACCATCTGATTACCCTAAAAGATTCGCCTTTTGCATTCATCCCTTAATAAAAAGGGTTTTTGGAAAGATGAAGGATGAATTAACTGGAAGGGTGATTAAGGAGTTTATTGGTTTTAAGGTCCGAAAATGTACAGTATTTCTAGCCAGAAGGAAACCATTAAGAAAGCAAAAAAGGAATATCTCGCAGGGGTTGTGCAGTCAAACATATCGCATGACAACTACAAAGAAGCATTGTTTGGCAATAAGACTTTTCATCATGACAACGAAAAAATACGATCTATCTACATGAGAACAACACAACAGTTGTAACAAAGAATCGTTAGATAGAACAAACACAAAACGAGTATTTGTTAATCCAGAGTTTTCATATGCAATCGGGCACTGGAGAACCCTAAATTAATTAAAGCGGAACTGTGCCCGGTGGGATTATCTGCAGTTCTTCCTTCACAAAAGATCTTGAGGAGCTGGTTGTTTTGTTGTGTCAGTTTCTCGTAAATAATACACGGGCGATTCATTTTTACAATTCTTTTATTTCATATGGATCAACACTCCAAACTGGATCTGTTTGCCCTGATGCGAGTGTCCCCTTCTGCTTCCCCGGTAAATAAAGGTACCTTACTTTCAAACCAAATGGTAATAGTTTCCCGGGATGAAGACTCTCCTTCAGCAACATTTATTGTTTTTCTTTTGATTGCTTGTACTGGTTTTAACCCTTTAAATTCTTCATTATTCATTGCGCGCAAAACTGAGGGCAGTCTTCTAACCCATTCTGTGTTGCGAGAATTGTCAATCAGCTCTCTGTGATACTGGTAGGAGAAAAGTCTTTCGGCTAACTGTTTGTTAAAGTTTTCAACTAAAGCCTGTGATCTGTGAACTCCCGGAATGCTCTTCTAATAGTAACTCTGTGTTTTAACAATAATTGATTCACTTGGCCTTTAAATTCTTTTCCATCATCGACTTGAATCATGCGAGGGAAAGTTAGTGGGCCTCGTTGGTATATCAGTTGTATAGCGACAGCAACAGCAGAGGCACTCTTTTTGTGTTAATGGTTCTGCATCTTTGTATCTTGAAGCTATGTCAATGACTGTAAGGGCGTACTTAAATCTTTTTCGTCTAATCGGATCAGAGGGTAAATATAGAAGGTCCATTTGATGGGTGTCGTTCGTATGGCGTTTCACAAAGTGTGGTCTCTGTATTCGTTTGGGTGCAGGTAAATAAATTTGCCAAATCGCTTGTTTAGATAACCATTTCCTTTGCTGTTTGTTCACTGACTCCTGCCGCTTGGCTTAGCTTTTGTATTGCTGTGATACCCTTCCAATATCCTTTGGGCGAATAATAGATTTTTGTTCATTTTTTATTCAGCCAAAAATTATGTGCAACCAAATACACGACGGTCATGCCAAAGGCAATAAACACGATTTTCTTGCATCTTTTGTTTTTCGTATGGTTGATAAAAGTCACTAAATTTTTGGGTGGGGGCAATGTCTGGATTGGTTTGCCTGTTACTAGATAATATTGTTTTATTGCTTGATCAACATCTTTAAATATGTAAGCTGCATGCCCCTGTTTTTTCAGTGTGTCATTAATAAAATCTAACTGCTCAAGTCTCTGCTTTTCATAGGCGTCTTGTGCAGCTGCTAGTTGCTCCATAGCTTTGTTATGTCTTTTTCTCTCGCCGTCATCCCGCAGTTTACTAAATGCGAAATTACTTCCGCTAAAAAGCAAGCGCATTCACCACAGCGCCGCCTATCATCATTACGAGTGAAGCCATTTTTTATAAATGTATTTTTTATTTACATATTTATACTGTCTGGAATTATTCCTTGCTTGAACTAAAAATCTTTCGTGGCAAACGAAGCTGTAATAACAGCAATCAGCTTTGCTGAATCCTCAAAGTCTAGTTTGCCAAGATCTGCCGGTTTAATTCTTAACAAGCTTTTACCAAGCATTGAGTATCCTACACTTAGACCTCCAATAACACAGAATGGTATACAAGGTTGGCAATATTTTTTTCGGCGCTCATTTTTTTGAAAATAAAATAATTATAATTTAATAAAAAACATGAACAGCGATGATCTACTACAGCTACAGGGCGGCCTAAACCTTCCTGAACTTATGAATGACCAAGTTGATGATCAAGCTATTATGCCCAAAAAGGAGAGGCTGTATTCTTTGGCAGCATGTGGGAAAACAAAACAGTTCCTCGGAACTGAATTCAGCATAGAACAGATTCAACAGATGTCTCCACAAGACATTATAAAAATACATAACAGGTATGAAGCGCAGCTGGGGTCGAGAATGTAAAAAAGTGTGGGGCAAACGGCTCTTAGTTTGTACACTAAACTAGTCAGTAGATTTGCTCCCATTGATTCTGAACAAGATCTTACGTATGATTTAACGCAAGATCCAGTTTTAAACAAAGTCATTAGAGTCTCTAGGATGTGATTTAATACTATAGATTTGGTACATTGTTATCGCCATTAATCATGGGATTAATAACTTTTAATCATATAGATTTTGTTTCCCTTCAAAATGAACGAGCTGGAAAATCATCAGAATCAGGAAACATTGAATCAGGTGGAGAAAGTAACCAGCCAGAAAATCAGCAGAAAACACTGAATCAGGTGGGGCCAGTGAAAAGCATCCTCATCCTGGGCGTGTTAAAGCAGGAAAAAAATTAGCAGAGTGGAACAGACAAAAAAATTAATGTTTACAGAATATAACTCATCATGAAAACATAACGCCCGCCAGCGCCAGAACAAGTTGATTCAATGCCGGCTATAAAAACTCCATGTGATACAAGGGCACCAAAGTCTTCATGGAATATTGAACTTAAAACTGTTGCCATTTTTTGGCGCCATTGCTGCTGTTGGGGGCAGTTATTACGGTTATAAAATATATAAACAATGGCAGCCAAAACAAAAGCAATCAAAAAAATCTGAACCGCTAAATACAAAAAACAACAGCACGCCAGCACCGCCAATAACAAAAGATCATTTTGATCCATTTCAGATAGGAATAATATTTTAAGAACTTAAATTAAAAATTTTTTAATAAAAATAATCATGGCGTATTATAAAATGATGAAGTCAATAAATGAAGACATGGAGTCTATAAAAGACATTTCCATAGACCAGAATTGTAATCAATGTGGTTGCTTAGGATGTAAGAACTTCATTAAGATCTATTGCTGCCCCGATCTTGCGCAGAGAACGCTGAGCAAGACATCCTCAACGATGACGCGTTTTTTGAGGCGTGTGTGTACTATATTAGGCATCTACTATTTAAGACAAAAACATAGATTGTATTTTTTGACAATAATAAGATAACTTAAATAAGAACTTGTCTGTACTTAGAGGATGACTTAATCAAGAACTTATCAAGAACTGATCAAGAACTTATTAAAAACTTAATTAAGAACTGATCAAGAACTTATTAAGAACTTGGGGCAACTTAATTAAAAACTAGAAGTAACTTAAGTAAGAACTTGGGATAACTTGAGAATGACTTAAGGACAACTTAGAAGTAACTTTAAGTAAGAACTTGGGAATAACTTAAGTTAAAAACTTAGAAGGAACTTGAGTGTGTGCATGCGTGGGTGGGGGGTGGGGTGGGGTGGGGGGTGTGCATGCGTGGGGCAGGACAAAACAAACAACAAACACAAACAAACAACAAACACAATAGACAGTCCAGGGGTGGGGTGTGGGGGACGTGCGTGCGTGGGGTAGGCCAAAACACACAACAAACAAAAAAGTGGAACTACTAGGGCCACTTCTTGCTTTGTGACTAAACAGGTTGTGTCTCGCGCGCAACCTCAATCAACCCCAAGTGATCACATAGGGTCGTTTGGCCTAGTTTGCCGCTGAGCTTTGCTGGTGCTGCCGCGCTTTGCAGTCAAGTGATCATATGTGATCACTTGGCCTAGTTTGCCGCTGAGCTTTGCAGGTGCTGCTGCGCTTTGTAGTCAAACGTTCCTGTATGAACGTTTGACCTAGTTTGCTGTGCCCCTCTTTTCTCAACCAGGCTTGCAACTGGCTTTGGCAGAGTTACAGCAGTAATTGCTGTAGCCAAGCTTTTATTGGGGCTCTAATCGCCAGTAGTACATCCGTCATTGTATTTGGAGCATTTATATGAAGATAGTGCTGGCCACACACTACTCCTCTCCATACTGGTAGATGTACTAAGGTCTGCCTAACCCTATCTAGTTTGTTTGCCAGAACATTCGAAAATCGCCATTCAGTTGCATAAGGCACACTTGAAGGCAGATAAACTGGTTAGAATTAGAAAGTAGAAAAGTATACACAATCTTAATACACAGATCAGCTTGCCACATGAACACTGAATCTGTAGTTAACAAAATCAAGTCTGATACAAACTGAGAACATTTTTACTTGGGAGGAACAGCAAAAATGTTCCAAATATAAGTTTTTTAGCATACGAATCAGCCGTGTTTACCTCCGCCTTAAGAAGAAACGCCATGTTTTTTAAACATGGCTTTAGCTGTCCTCAAGCCAGCTCCCAACAATCAACACGTGATGGTTTGTTTTGCTTCGGCCGACTTTCAACAATGCAGCGCCATTTATTAGATAAGGAACCATCTCATCAATAGTCAAACACGTATTAAAACTGGCTACATCTTGTTTCATTTCCTTGAACCAACAAACCTTTAAGATAGTCGTTCATTTCCAAAGCAGTTAGTTCACTTTTTCGTTTTCTAGAAAAACAATCTCTCCGGTTTCACAACATGCTTCGCCAATTCTTTCAACAAATACTCTAACATGCAGTTAAAGTAAAACTTATGGTCTCGAATAGCACAAACCTGTTCTTCAGTAACGTTTTAGCCATTTTAAAATAACACAATTAAAACACAGCGGTCACCCCAGAGCGCAGTCAAAACACAACCTTCCGAGCAAACAATGGCAAACCCGGTCGTGTCACGTGACAGCCTCGATACGGTGTGTCGACGTGGCATAGGCCTAATCGAGAATATTCAAACGCAGTTTGTAAGCGGGCCGTGCGCTGTGTGAACGAAGGCGCTTGTCTGCGCTAGCCGTGCCATAGCATAAATTAAGTGATCAGGTTTCAGCCTCGTGTCTGCCTGTCTGTGTGGGCAAAGTTTTGTAGTAGAAATTAGTCAGAATAAGTGTGCGGATTTTATGTCAAAAATATAACTTAGTTTTAAAAACGGATAACCCTACACAGTATGTCTGTTTGTAGATAATTCGTTATTTTTTTGGTTATTGAAGTCTTACCTTTCAGAGAACAGGGAAAGGGGCATTCTGGGTTACTTTCGCCCGAAACTGGGTGAGGGCGGAAGTGCCCAGAATGCCCCTTTCCCTGTTCTCTATATAAATGTGGAAAATGCTTCGACAAATCAACAATAACAAAATGTAGCAAATGCCTCGACAAATCAATAATAACAACTAAATGTAGTAAATGCCTCACAAATCAATAATAACAACTGATTATACAAAATGCCTCGACAAATCAACAGTACAAACGAAATGTAGCAAATGCCTCGACAAAACAATAACTAAATGTAACAAATGGCTCGACAAATCAACAATAACACTGATAATAGCAAATGCCTCAACAATCAACAATACAAACTAAATGTAGCAAATACCTCGACAAATCGACAATAACAGCTATTAAACAATATGGAACAATGAAAAAAATCAGCTCAGAAACACAACAGTAACGACAAGAAAACATCACACAACAATCAACAAAACAGTTCAAGAAAATAACAACAACAACAACAAACAACAACAAAACAGGCAGACAAAACAATAACATTCCAGTAGAATTACGAAAAAATACAAAAAACCCACCCACCCACATTACAATCAACCAAAAGCAACAAGAGCAATGAAGTGTTTTCCCTACATAAGAGAAGTTCGTTTATATCCCCGCACTTCGCACTCCCACACACACTCAACCTTTCCTGGTCGTCCAACTCTGGCTTTGGGGGGTTTCTCGGATTCATTCCAAGCCCTTCACTGGGATGAAAATACCAAGTAAGGTCTGTCACCACAGTCTGCGACGCACTCTGTCCAAGCCCAGCTTTCGCTTTCCTCAAGGGTCAAACAGCTGGTACCTGTCTTTCTTCATGTCCACCTCCAGGCCACGTGGTACTGTCAAACCCCTACTTTGGTGTCCGTTCCTAGGGGTTTTTAACTGGGG
>JAFLJL010010752.1:5000-7500 GCA_018398815.1 Conus ventricosus
TTTGCATAATGGCTACCAGACTAAACAGGTCACTCAGTTAAAGAAGGCTACTCACTGTGTGCGTAGCTTTCGTCGGCAATCCGGCCGACTTCTTCAGAGCAACTGCTGGGTAGAGAACTGGATTCAGTGCGCACCGCCGTGAGCGAACTCACGACAATGCGACTGAATGAGTGAGGAGTACACCGATGGCAGGTTGTGTCGGCCCCGGTCGCGGTTAAGGGTGGGGTTCTTGGCGGCGATGTGGACTGCCTCCTTTACTCCCCTCTGGAACCATCTTGCTTCTCTGTCGAGCACTTGCACGTTGTCCTTTTCAAACTGATGTTGGGTGTGGGTCAGATGTTCACCCACTGGAGAGGACTCACGTTTGTGTTCCTTTAGTCTCTTGTGCAGGTTGCGCTCAGTTTCACCAATGTAACTATGGTCACAGCATAGGATTTTGCACTGAATCCCTATGTAATCCATGAAAGCGTTTTAAGGGCTAGCCTAAGTATGAGCCAGCATTTGATATCAAATTGATCACTGATCAAAGACCAACCCTAACCACCGATTATTGCACTTGTTTTGGATTGTTTCCATCGATGACATCATTCATCATTTTCAAATCATTTTTAACAGGTAACTACCATTGTTAACATATTTGAGAAAGGAGGGGGGGGGGGGGGGGGGGGAGAGAAAGAGTGTGTGTGGGTGTATGTGTAAAACAAAAAACAAACAAAAAAAAAACAACCCCTGCAAATAATTAAGTCCTTTGTTTCATCTTTGTTGTTTCCTTTGTATAAGCAACACATTATCAGAGTGAGTGTGCCAGCACACCACACATTATAACATTAACAAACCCAGACACTTTGTATCAATTGCCAAAACACTAAAATCAGCAAAAATATGTCCATTTGTAAGAGAACATGCAGACTATGCATGGTGTGTAAGAGATTGGTTGGGAAAGAAAAGAAGAAAAAAAAAGAAAAAAAAAAACTAGTAGTGGAAAAAAAAATTTCCCGCTTTTTTTTTCGGCAGATGAAGAGGACAGTGTGAAGCACCAACAAATGAAGAGGTGGATTTTGGCCATAGGGGAAAAAAAAGAAAAAAAGTACAAACAAAAAAATCACCACCTTAGGTACTCCATTGATCCGAAAACTGATGCCACACACACACACACACACAAAAGTGCACGACCTTCCCTTAGCTGACGTCACATTTGAGGTCTCCGCACTGAGCCGTGTCCCTATCATTGTGCCTGGTAGTCTCCGCCAAGTAGTCCCTTTCCTTTGATTTCAGTCTGTCTGCTTGGAACCACCTGGTTTGTACCTTGATGGCCATATGAACCACCTGGTTTGTACCTTGATGGCCATATGAACCAAACTGGTTTGTACCTTGATGGCCATATGAACCACCTGGTTTGTACCTTGATGGCCATATGAACCACCTGGTTTGTACCTTGATGGCCATATGAACCACCTGGTTTGTACCTTGATGGCCATATGAACCACCTGGTTTGCACCTTGATGGCCATATGAACCACCTGGTTTGCACCTTGATGGCCATATGAACCACCTGGTTTGTACCTTGATGGCCATATGAACCACCTGGTTTGTACCTTGATGGCCATATGAACCACCTGGTTTGTACCTTGATGGCCATAGGAACCACCTGGTTTGTACCTTGATGGCCATAGGAACCACTGGTTTGTACCTTGATGGCCATATGAACCACCTGGTTTGTACCTTGATGGCCATATGAACCACCTGGTTTGCACCTTGATGGCCATATGAACCACCTGGTTTGTACCTTGATGGCCATATGAACCACCTGGTTTGTACCTTGATGGCCACATGACAGAAAACGACGAGAATCAACTTTCAGACACAATGAAAAATTCTCAAAACAATTAAAATTGTGTCCGTCTATAAATACTTGACTCCTTAGCGCATTAATTTTGGTGTGCAGCCCGTATTGTCGTGATCGGAAGTACTTAGTGAAGAGCGTAAGCACACGGGACCCGGAAGACGACGTGGAGTCTGAACTGTTCGAAACTGGACAGTAGACCACTTTGTTTTCCACTTTTTTTTTTATCCCTGTCGATTTTATTCTTTTGTACTTTATTTTCTTTCTTTTTCTTCTTCTATTTCATTTTATTTATTTTTATTTTTGCTGTCCATCCTTCGGTGCCATCTCGGTGGCATTGCACCCACGCCGTTCATTCCGACATCCCATCCACAGCCACAGCCCGGCCCGTCCCGCCGCATCCCCGGCACCGGCTATCCACAGGGAGCACCTCAGAATCGCCAATATTACGAGTCCGGCGCTCTGCCAACTGAGCAATTCCGGACCCCAGTACTGTGCACAGGATCTATGGTGCCCGGAAGTATGATTAGTGACCTGCGTAAAGCCAACTGGACACCACCGGGGTGAATAGAGGTGTCAGATACTTGTCCTCTTCTCTCTCAATGATAGTATTTGCTAGCACCACTTCATGAGGGGCAATGAATATCATAATCATGAA